>JBBPBX010041352.1:7984-23341 GCA_038048925.1 Garcialebias charrua
GATTTGCAATTTAAGTTTTATAAGACATTTTGTAAATTTGTAAGTTTTTTTTCATAGCCTGCCTTGTTCTGACCTTTACTGACACAGTGACAACCTGCAAGTAGTTCCCTATATTTCACCTAACAAAGTAAAATAAATACTGAGCTATTCTTTTATACTATAAATTTATTTGGGAGTTACAAAGATAAGGTTTATCAAGACTTATTAATAACAATGTTGAATTTATCTGATTGACTTCTTTGAGATGCAATTTGGCTTTTTTCTTTATTATCTTGTTACATTTGTATGTTTTATGTAAAAATAAATGGCCAACTATATCAGTATAATTTTTATTTTTCTGCCCCAAACCCTTTTAAAATTGAGTTTGTTGTCATTATGTAGTGTCCACAATTATTAATATGAACCTTGCTATTAGACAATTGTCTTCTTTGGTAAAGCAGCTAAATATTTACATTTTACATGAATCGAGGTTCTAAAATGAGCCACGTTTTCGGTCTTTGGTTTAGAAAAATAAAAGACAGATGACAGCATGCAGCACTGCAGGGCAGTTGGTGCTGTGCTCCCATTTCCTGCTTTAGTCTTAAAGTTTGGTATTGGAAGGAAACAAACATAAAGATTCACGACTTTTCACCAAAAAGATGTTTACTGCAGGCTGGCTGAGTGATTAAAAAAAAACATTAAATGAGCTGGTGAATTGAAATAGCAACCTGACATGGTTTCAAATGTTATACATATTTTTCTTTTGTTTTCACGTCTACATGTTTACTGCTCCTGTAGGAATTGCTTCACTTATACCAAAATGACACAGGTGTTTTTAGTTAATCCAAGTGATTACCCCAGTTCTCGGCGTTAAACTAGTCAGAGTTACGAGGGTAAATGTAAAATGAGAATCCTGCCGGACTTTTAGCCTTGTTCTCGCTGGGAGCTTTCACACTTGTCACTTGATACCACGGGCTTAAAATGGGATTTGTTATGTGCGACAGCCACTGTGTTAAAGGAGTTAAAGTAGGTGTGTCACATATGAGCTTATAGACTAAAAGTCTGGTTAACATCATCAGAAAAACTGCAAATGAACAACAAACCTCTCAGGTCATAATAGTATATATTAAGTATAATGATGTCACCAAAAACAAACATAACCTATAGTCAATCATTTTAAACAGTTACATTAAGATGGAAAAACTTAAACTTTGGTTTGAACTCTTCTTCTGGTTAAATTCTTCTTCTTTCAACTGCTCCCTTCTGCAGGGGTCGCAACAGTGCGCCGTCTCACACGAAGGCTTGGCGATTGCTTTTGCGATGGATGTCCTGACACAACCACAGACCACCGAGCTACCACAGCCCTCTGTGTGGAGCAGAAAGCTGCCATCTGGGTGCCTGGGGGAGCAGATGGTGGGGCCTTGCTCAAGGGCCCAGAGTGGGGCAAATGAGGGTGGATGCAGATGTGGGTGCGTCACCTTTCCTACTCACATTTTGATGTTTTCAGTACGGGGAGTTGAACTAGCGACCTGCCAATCACAGGTCCACCTTCTCTAACCTCTGCACCACCGCTCCCCTTAAATTATTTTCCCCAAATTATGCTATGTGAGACAAAACATTGAAACTATTATGATAATAATTATAATTGCTTTGAGTGACCAACATACAGGTAATTAGGAAATTAATATTGTATATAAAAAGTCTGAATTGTGAAAAGCATTAAATAAAGATTTAAGATCTGAAAGGGAACAAATAAAAACATAATAATTATCTTTTAAGATATTTTAGCTTATCTACCTGTGCAGGTGTTCCTGTATCTAGGTTGATTTATTTTAGACAGCAGAGCTTAACTAGATTTATGACAACTCATTTCACACAGTAAAGATTTTTCTAAATTAGTGGGAATTTATTTTAGGCAACATTTATGGAAACTAATTTTACACAGTACAGTATAGCTTTTACACAGTGCACAGTAATTCATTTTGGGAAGTGCCGTTTTATCCACATTTACGGTAATTTGTTTTTGTGACATAACTTTTCAAGCATTTACCGTATTGCCACGTTTAGCCTGAGGTTTCTCGCATTTACCGGTACACAGTCACTATTAGCTGCCAGCTGATGAAGAGGTACAGGAAAAGACAAAATGAGTGTGAAAAACTAGTGACTATTACTAAAAGAAATGTTTAACTGTATTCTGAAATAGTAAAGACAGCATTTTTCAGTCCGACATTGCTAAATTTGGAGGAATTTGGTCCAGCAAAAAAAAAAAAAAAGCCAACTTAAAGTTGTTGTTTTTTTTAATTATTTTTATTTATTAATATTAATTTTAAAGGCCATCATTGTGTTGATAGTACAGCTGTCACTGACAAGAAGGTTTCTGTATGAAATCCCAGCCCTTTCGGTGTAAAGTTTGCATTTCTCTCCGTGCATACGTGGGTTTTCTCCGGTTACTCCGGTTTTCCTTTCACAGACCAAAACCATGCATGTTAACTGATAACTAATTATTCTATGTAATAATTTTTACAACTTTATTTAACCAGGCAAATCCTATTATCACAGATGATTTTGCAAGGGAAGTGGGGACCTGAAGACAGCCAAACATGCATGTTTTTAGGCTGTGGGAGGAGACATGTGACTTGAGACTTGTCCAGTATGTATCCTGCCTTTCACACACCAATTGTTAGAATAAAGACATCTACCTACTTCTGCACAACCTGGAAAAGAAATACAGTAGAGTTAAAGAAATTAGATGGATGAATTGATGCCACTTGGGATAAAGCTAAAAGTGATGTCAGTGTCACCATAACGTTGTGGGTACCTTGCAACAACGTAGACAGGTGACAACCCTGCAGAATTCAACTTGGTAAGTTAATGCAACTTTAGCATGCAATGTTCAATAATGTGTAGTAATTTTAAAATGATGTAACAATGTTCTTGTAACATGAATGAGGTCATCTACATTTTGTGCCTCCTCATCTACAAGTCACCTAACTAAATATTTTTTACAATATACTTATGGCCATTTGACATGACTAAACATAAGCCACTGTTAGTTGTTAACTGTATGTGTTATGTAAAGCATTTTATTTACATTTTATGTATAATTTGTGCTTTAAATTTTATATTTTTAGTATGCTTATGGCTACTTTAATGTGGGGAATTGTGATAGTGTTATACCGTAATTTCCGGACTATTGAGCGCACCTGACTATAAGCCATGCCCACTAAATTTAAAAATAATAATATTTGTAATGCTACAATAAATAGGCCGCACTAGTGTATAAGCTGCTGGTGTACACATTGTAACATGAGATACTTACACACATTTAAAAAAAAAAAAAAAACTTTTAATTAAATACGGGCCGGTAACATACACAAATACATACAGTAAATGTTTTTTTCTGAACAGTGCCTGTAACACGGCTGGTTAAAACCAAAATAATAAATACGATAAATACAGTAGCCTACCAGGAAAAGTAATTGATCGTCATCTTCTTTCCTCCTGTGTACTAAAACCACTGAAGTTGTCTTCTTCTGTGTCAGGACTGAACAGCCGCAGAAAAACGTCATCACACGTCCTCAGTCTCTTTCGTAATGTCACTTTATTGTTGAGGCAAATTTGCGATTAATGATTCAAACTTATTTCATTGGTCTACTGAGACCTGTTCAGTAATTTCTCTGGTCAGATTTTTAAAAATATATTGAGTCACGAGGACCCCCCACCCCCCCCAAGTGAGACGAGTATCAGGCAGTACGTGAGTGCCTGGGATTGACGAGGCTAAATGTTTTGGCGGCATGAAACTCGTCAACCCATTTTTAAAAAAAGCGTAAATTAGCTGCAGCATTGTACAGTATAAGCCGCAGGGTTCAAAGCCTGTGAAAAAAGTAGCGGCTTGAAGTGTAACTTACCCCACGTCCAGAGATAGCCCCGCCCCAGCCCAGGATTTGAAAAATGCAGAAAAATGGGAGTGTCAACAGACACCGCCGAAAGGAGGGGGAGGCAGGTGGTGGGTGAGCGAGGAGGTGTGGCCAGGACGAGAGACTGTCATTGTTTCTGAATGTTAAAATTACATTAGTAATAAACCACTTAAAACAAGCAACACAAAGCATTATTATGTAGATGTATTTATCTATTCTCACCCGATCTATCCGAAACAAAAGGCTTTTAAAAAAAAATGCCGTGACCGGGATTCAAACCCCGGTCCATTGGGTGCCAATCCAGTTTGTTACCTCTTGACCAACCTGGCAATTATGCAAGAGCAGTCCTTCATAGTATAAGAAACAAATACAACCACCTACTTTTAGAACGCTGGAGTTTTGATTAGATTTTGATGAAGTGAAAAGTATTCTTAAAATAAATAAGTTGCTAATCTGAAAAGTATATCGATCAGTGGTGCTTGTATGTTACAGACTGTCGCAACGCGAGTGTGTGTGTGTGTGTGTGCGCGCAGACAGAAAGGAGGAAGACAGAGACGATCTCTGCAAGGGGAGTGGCTATGGCTGAACCTCTTTTATACTCAGGCAGGAGACGATGTGACGTCACAACTGAGCAGCCATGTCACAACTGAGCATTTGAACTAATAGTAAAATTAACGTGCAATTCACCAGTTCAACCCATAGGACTACGGTAAACACGTTTTTAGACCAAATATTGCCGATTTACACAAATACGCACAAATACATGAAAATTAACGCAGAAATAGTGCTATGAAACATTTTAAACACATTCTAGGGAGTTTATCAGCTAAAAAAAAGTTAAATTTGGGTTTAGTTTCACTTTAAATATGGCACATTACATGTAGATTATATAGTGAAAATGCCATGTGAAAATACTGGTAAGTTAAATTTTCAAATTGTATTTATATTTGTATATTTAATTTGCATTATTAAAAAATCTGCAGGTCCAGATGAACTTCCACATTATTTCTTAAGGCTGGCTGCTCATTTCAGTCCCTGTGACCCACATCTTTAATCTGTCCATAAGCCAAAACACCATTCCGGATGCTTGGAAAACAGCCTTTGTTCTTCCTTTGCTGAAGGGAGGTGACCCCACCTCACTGAACAATTATCGACCGATCTCTAAACTCTGCATTTTAGCCAAGGTTCTAGAAAAACTGATAAACTCTCAGATCAAAAATTATCTGGACTCATTTAACATCTTACCTCTTCATCAATCTGGTTTCAGGAAAAAACACAGCACAACAACTGCTTCTCTGAAGGTTCTTAATGACGTTGTTGAAGCATTGGATGCTAAGGATTATTGTGCTGCACTTTTCTTAGACCTGTCTAAAGCTTTTGACACTGTGGATCATAACATCCTGTGTCATAAGCTCTCAGAAATCGGTTTCTCTGATCACACCATTGGTTGGTTTTCTAACTATCTTTCCAATCGGAGGCAATGTGTTCAACATAACGGTACTTCTTCCAGTTATTTAACAGTTAAAAATGGTGTACCACAAGGCTCAGTCTTAGGACCAACCCTCTTTACAATCTACATAGCTAATGTAGGTCAGAGCATCCCTGATGCATCCTTACATTTCTATGCTGATGATACAGTTGTTTATTGCCGAGCTAAAACAGTAGCTAAGGCTTTCCAGTTTCTGCAATCCGCTTTTGACATCATCCAGTCAGATTTGTTCCGTCTCAAACTTGTCCTAAATGCTGATAAAACAAAAGGGATGTTTTTTTCAAGTAGGAAGTCGGTCCCAGCAGATCTTCCTCTGATTTTATCCTCAAACGGTGTCCCAATTGAGTTTGTTGATTCCTATAAATATCTGGGTATCCTGGTCGATTCACATCTCTCTTTTAAACTCCACGTGGAAAACCTAGTAAAGAAACTGAAAGTTAAACTGGGTTTCTTTTTCAGAAATAGATCATGTCTAACACTGAATGCTAGGAAACGCCTTGTATCTGTGACTTTCCTTCCCTCCATTGATTACGGTGACATTCTCTACATGAATGCTCCTACAAGCACCCTGCGGATGTTGGATGTTGTCTATCATGGTGCACTAAGATTCATAACTGGCTGTGATTATCATACCCACCACTGCACCCTGTATTCACTGGTTAACTGGACATCATTAACCTCACACAGACTCTTCCACTGGTACATTTTCATCTTTAAATCACTTCTTGGTCTGCTGCCCTCATACATCTCCTCCTACATGTCTTTGCGTGAGTGCAGCTACAGTCGTGCGCTCTCAGGACATGATCACCTGCAGTGTTCCGTCAGTGAGGACTGAACTTGGAAAAAGGGCCTTCTCCTACTCTGCTCCTGCTTCCTGGAATATCTTACAAAAAGACTTAAAGCTCTCGGCCTTGACCTCTCTAGATGGTTTTGAGAATCTGTTGGAATCCTGGCGGGAACCAATGCAGATATGTTCCCGTTTTTGATTTTATACATCTACCTTATAATGTTTTGCTAGTTTTTGATACTTTGTTTATGAATAATAATAATAATAATAATTCTGTATTTCTCTCTTATGTTTATTGTTTAAGGAAATTCTACCATTGCTGTTCATCATTCTTTAGTTTGTAGCAGGTCGCTCTTGTAAATGAGTCCACAAGGCTCAATGAGATTTACCTGACTAAATAAAGGTTGAATGAAAATGACGTATAATAGTTTAAAATAAATCACACACAAGGCCTTAAATTAAAACAGTGAACATTTATATCATAATTTACACTTCTTTGACATTTTTGCACATAAATAACTTTGGAAACCAGAATGTAAACAAAGACAGTTCTTACAGGATTCTCCTCTGGAGTTAAAGCTTTGACCAGAGAAAACATGCTTTGGTCATCAGAAACACAACGAAACAGACAAATGGAGTTAGAACTTCAACGTTCACGTGGTTGATGCACAACTGCTACAGAAAGTCACAGTTGTTTTAATAAAATGAAGTTGGGTCTTAATGCAGTTTTGAGCAGTTCTGTTGACGTCCCACACAGTGTAAATGTTACGAGCTTTGGCCTTGAAGACATCAAGTCAGAGGAAGGGACCAGTGCATAAAAGAGGGCCGAGGTGCTTAGGTATTCTTGACAAGGCAGCAGATGAAGGGGGCGAAAAGAAATATTAACAAATAAAAACAACAAAATCTAAAAATATATACACAACTGTGTGACAGAGCTAAAGAGCAAACACTTCATCATATACAAAAAGTTCACCTTCAGCATTTTGATTCTTTAAGTCCTTCTTCCCTTGTTAAGATTGAGTCCTTTTGGTGTGCATTTGAAATAAAAGCCAAGTGAACTTTGGTTTTTAGCATATATAGTGTAAATTTCCAAATCTATTTGCAAAATAAAGGAAAATAAGAGAAGGGATATGGGGAAAACACAGCTAACCAGCCTCCTGAGTCCATTTTGTGCTACATGTGAAACAGGCTGCGCCGCTTGTTCGGACCGCGTGAAAAGCTGCTCTCCAGTTCAGTTTGGTTTTTTTCTTCAAGTAGAAAAGAAAAAAAAATCTAATAAATAAAAACAAACTCTTACCCTAAGCTATTCCTTTAAACACACACACATCACATCCACACTGAGGTAACTGTTGTGAAAATTTACAAAAAGAAAATGCCCTTTTTGTTCCATTTATATTAAGGAAGCATCAGAAAAGGACACAAACTTCTGGTAAACTATTAAGGAGGGTTGAAGTAAAGCTCCTGTCTCCTAATGAACAAAAATATGTGCCATAATTTGGCTTTTTATTTTTTATTTTTTTTACCATTTCATCCTGCTACTTTGGTTTCAATATTTAAAAAAGATAAAACCCTGAAAAATAAACACCCCTGTTTCTGCTTTCCAGAGGCAACAGGACAAATAATGGGCATAAAAAAAGAACCACTATTTACAGAGAAATGGCCACAGGAAGAAGAAATAGAAAAAAAAACAACTTATGTTTACATCCCATCAGTCCAACCATCCATTTCACTTATTGCTTTTTAAGACACAAAACAAAAAGTATAATAAATTAGAGACACAACAACAAATTTATCAAAAACAAAATAGATTTGAAGACACAAAGATCATTTTATAATAATAATAATAATGGTAATAGAATTATATTAATTACATTAAAAGTTAATCCTCGTTTGGTGATTGTCTAAAAAAATGATAAATGCTGAAATCACTGAGTAGTCATGGGACAGTGTCTCTCGTAGCCCTGAGTATGTGAGTCCCTGATACCGTAGGTTGAAAACAGAGTGATGTCACTATTTTTTACAACCAGGTATTTATGTACAGCTGTTGCTCCTGGCAACAAGTCCATGCAGTCTGAAATCTGTCTCTTGCACATAAAAGGCCATTTAGGCGTTATCCTCCGACTCCTTCTTGACAGTAACGTTAGCTGCAAGTGGTGGGACGGGGCTGCTGTGCCGCATTTTGATTACCGACGTCTCGTTTGGGGACTCATAAGCACCATAGCTTGTTGACCGTAGCTCTGTGGTGCTGCCGTTATGGTAGGAGTGGAAGTGGGGGGACTTGAGGTCAGTCTCCCTCCATCCCATCCCCAAGACCTGCTTCTCTAACACGGCGTCCATTTCAACCCCTCCCTGCAGCTGCTCCAGTTGCTCTGCATGCTCACTCATGTCAAAGCGCTCGATCTCCTCGTTGGCGCGGTGGATCTCCTCCAACGAAGCCTGGCTGGAAACGTTTGGACTGCCAGAGCCAGAGTTCGCTGCCAAACAGTAACCCTTCATGTGAAGTCGCAGGCTGCACAGGTGGATGTAGTGGTGATGGCAATGGGGACATTTGTGTGGTCGCTCGCGGGAATGAAGGCGCTTGTGCAGCTTGAGGTGGACGAATTGCGTAAACTTAGCTGGGCAGAGTTTGCAGTGGTACGGCTTCTCCCCCGAGTGGAGGCGCAGGTGGGTTTTCAGGTTGCTGGTGCTGCTGAAGCGCTTGTGACATACCTGAAAGAGGAAATGAGTTAGTAATAAAAAACTGTCAATAGCTTGTAGTAGCAACCAGTGAGCTACCGTATTTTCCAGAATATAGGTTGCAGCTTTTTTATCATTTTTGCATGCCCTGCGACCTATATTCAGGTGCGACCTATTTATGGCTTTTTATAAAATAAGCTGATTTGTAATAATTTATTAACAAAAATTAAACTGAGACAATAATGTCAGCAAACAAATATATATTTTTAGGTGTTTATCCTGCAAAAATTATTTATTTATTAACGAAAAGTTCAGCTCAGACACATATTTGCTATAATTTTTTATCAAACAAATAATTGTTTTTAAGTGTTAATCTTCTCAAAAGCCTTGCTGTGCGCTCCTGTGGCAGACATTTGCAGCAGAGCTAAACACGGTCCACATTTTGACGTAGGTGCGACCTATATTCAGGTGCAACCTATATTCCAGAAAATACGGTAATTATTATAGTTTAGTCATTAAATGTCTAAGAAATCAGCATGTTTTCAACAGTATTTCCTACCTGACATTCATGTGGCTTCTCTCCAGTGTGGACCAGGTAGTGTTTTTGCAAGTGAGCAAGCTGAGTGAAACCTTTGTTACAGGTCTGACATTTGAAGGGTCTCTCTCCACTGTGCACACGAAGATGAACCTGTGTCAAGGACAAAAAAAAAACTTTAGCTTTTCTGATAATCATCTTCAGGTTGTTTTTATGTAGGAACAACTGGTGGCACTCCTTACTCATTTAAGTTACATAAATGTGATTTGCTACACAATGATTACACTGCAATCTTTACAGCACTCAGGGATTTTAATAAGGTAATGAATCAGAGATCATGTCAAAAGATAACCAAAAACAAAACAAAACAAAATCCCAGTCTCACCTTTAGATTTGACAGCTGCCCAAAGGTCTTGCTGCACACGTTGCACTCATACTTGATTTTGCCATTTTGCTTTTTCAGAGGATAAGGCAGTGCCTTGTAGCCTGCTGAGCCAGCGCCACGCTTTACTTTGGTCAGGTTGATAGCCTCTTCATCAGAATGATATTCGCTAGAATTGCCCAGGAGGGCAGAGGTAGGCTTAGTGGGCATCTGCTCGCTGGGAGGTGCTGTGCCAGCAGTCGGTGAGCCACTGGAAGGAGCATGGGCTGGTCCATGCAGGTTAGGGTGCATGGTATAAGAATTTTGAGGCCCCGCCTTGTCTTTCAAAGTAGTAGCGGCAGAGAAGGCACTGGTGGGCCCAGGAAGGAGGAAGTCTCTGTGGCCAGAGATAGAGGAGGGGTGCACAGGTTCAGGCATAAGGAAGCGCCTCCCCGCTGGATCAGAAGGCAGAAGGGGCACATGAGGGGATAAGAGGCTGCTGTAGACAGGGTACATCCTGGGAAAGATTCCTCCTATGGCAGGGACGCCGCCAGGTAGAGGATAGTGATGGGGAAGAAGGTAACGAGAGTAGGGGGCTCCCGAAGTGTAGAATGGTGAAGAGAGTGTGGCAGATGGAGGGGAGTAACCAGTGTAGGAACTCAGTCCTGTGGGATAGAAAGAAGCTGGTGCTGGTCCAGAAGGGCTACCTTGAGGACTGCTGTCTGGGCTGCTTCTTGCAGATGGACTAGGTGTGGCTGAAGACTGTTTGCCAGGGGAATGAGTTACGGGGTAAACAATTTGACCAGGTTTGTGGCTAAGGAAGTCTTCTGAGATGTGAAGATGTGGTCTGAGAGGTGGATAGATGGCCCGGGGGTACAGGGGGCGATCTGGGCTGTCGGCACAGCGGGGGCGGGTAGGGAGGGGACGGCTGGGCTCCCTCCTGGTGGTGGATGAGGAAGAGGTGCTGTTGGTGCCACGCAGAATGGAAAGGACACTGTGCTCTCTCTTGGGAGGGCTGGGCGTCAATGCGACGGGAGACGGGCTGAACGCTTCAGTTCTGCTCCCCCGTCTGTCCACCTGCTGCTGCTTCACCTCTAATAGTGACTGCTCTGCAGAGACAAACAAGAAGAAACCAGGTCAGCATATTCATAAAACAACTGTTAAAAAAAAGGCATAAAGGCTTCCAAAGATGCTATATGGTTTGCAAAGAAATCCACTTCTTGCTTTTGACATGGGCCGTGTACAAACGTAGCCTGGTGTTTGAAAAAACGAATATCTGCGCAAAAAATATTGCCGTACATACATGTTCGGATATAGAAAATGATCGTCTACAGGTACCCGGTGATTTTCCCCACAGAGCGTTGTAAAGAATATGCCCAACCCATAGGTGGCAGTGTAGTGCAAAGGTGAAACGTATATCAGCCAATCACAACCCTTCAAAGCAACCACAACTTCCTGTTAGTTTTGAATCATGGCGCCTGGAGGTTCGTTTGTGTGGACAGACCGCAAGGTTGAACTACTATTAAATACCGTGTTGGAGTACAAAGATAATAAAACGCAGGAAAATGTCGACTGGGAATCATGTCAGAGCAAGTATGTTGACATTTTAGCGCTTTTTTCCCCCGCGCCGCACCATCTGTCGCAGACATAATGCGCAAATCTCCGGTTCCGAAAGTCCACACGCAAACCCGAAAGAGGAGAATTCTCAAATCTCCACTTTAGTCGGAGTTTTTGTTATTATTCGTTTATAGTTACATCAACCAGAGTTCACGTGTGGATGAAAGGCCAAACCGCATGATAAACGATTCGGTTTTACTGATATCCGGCTACGTGTGTACAAGGCCATGGTGGAACCATCAGCTCTAACATTCTCTTGCTCCTGATGTGTGTGCTGAACATCTTGGCGTTAGGGAACACCATAAGTAACTCAGTGGGGTAATTAGTTTGACAGAATTGATGAATGAGGGTAAGGGGCAAGAAAAGGAGCACAACACAGGAAGCGAGGCGTGACATCTGCCTTTAGGCATTGTGTGTTGTGCATGCGATGTGTGGGTGTCTATAAAATCAAGATAAAATCAGAATGGTGGCAGACAGACAGACAGGCCTGATGGAGGGTTTCCTGCTGGAGATATCTTCAGAAAAAGCTTGGCCTCCACTTGCCCTTCCCAAACGCACACAAACACACCCACACCATGTGGCAAGGTACACACACGAAGGCGCCTCCAGATAAAGACCTCTGTCTGATTTGTTGACTCTTCCTCTTTTGGACAACGTGCACACACTTCTGATCATGCTCTTACTCTCCACTTTTTTTTTCTACTCATTTGCTATTGTTTCCAGGTCGAAGGGTAAATTAGAGAGCTTCCTCCCTAGTCACTCACACCTACTGTCTTCTCTCCATGATGAAAGAGTGGATTAGGGGTAACGCTCACACACATTTTAAAAGCTCCGGGATGTCAGTTAGCCGCACATCTCGGCTGGTTAATTGCCACAGAAGAGCTTTAAAAATGCAGCCGTCTATTATCTTTAAGCTCTTTTACTGCCCGGTCGACTCTTTATACTTTAAGGTCGCCCAGAGGGGAGTGTGCATGTGGGAGAGAGTATAAGAAAGTGGGTGTGAGTGATGCCAGCACTGGTGAAATTTGCTCCAGTCCTCTCACATACCGTACACACGCATAACGTAAGTGACCCTTTCGTCAGTAGAATAACGACAGTGTGTAAACACCGAGGTTATCATTTAGCCCCCCCCCACCATCCCTCTTCCAGAAAACAAACATGGCAGCCATCTTGAAGATATCAATCTGTCAACACGGCCCTTCTGCCAGGAAGTTCAAGTAGTCAACCGAGTGGGTAGGAGGTGCAGCTCTGCCTCCCCCAACCCTTCCCTCCACCTTCTTTCTGTTTTTTTTTAAAGTGGCATATATACCGGTATACAAGGGTTATTGCCAAAAACCGACACGCACAGACACACAAGCGCTGCGTGTGTTTGAGATAAAAAAGGAGGGTGCAAATGCGTTGGCATGTCACTCTTAAATTAGCGTTAAGTGTGGGTAAGAGAGAGTGTAGTCTGTAGAACAGGCTATCTTTGAACACACTCACACGGATGGCAGGTGCTTCGAGTGCTAAAACCTAACAAAATGCAAGGTAACAAAAAAAGCGAAAGAGAAAAAAGGAAAGGAGAAAGTGCGGGAGGGAGACAGATGTTCATGCTCAGTCATTTTGTTCACATGCGTATGCGCAAAAGTCTGCTCTTGTAATGACTGTGCTGGAATAAGCCCATGCAAAAAACAAAAAAAAAAACAATACAGTACTGGCAACAGTTGTCTGCCCCTTCTTTAGGAATACAAATTAGGAGATCACCTGGTTGGGTTCAGAAACTTTGATGCCCCCTTTAGGACACCAGGTGGAATTTTACAAGATGATCACAATCAGATTGGTTTTGCATTTAAGGAGCAGTTTGAGATGAACCAAAATAACCAAAAATCAATGCAAGCTAAAAAGATTGTCTCATTGCTTTGAAAGTTAAGCAGGTCTGCAGGTAAAAAAAAACATCTTATGATTTGTGTAGATATCTGTATTTGTCTCTAAACATTTACATTTGATCTCACAAAAACAGGAAGCCCTGGAAACTCTTTAGCTACATATATTAATAATAAATCATATGTGTGCAGATCGTTACAAATTGCAGGTATTCTTAACAGAGGGGTCTGCAACCTGCGGCTCTGGAGCCACATGTTTTAAAAAATCACTAGTTTTAGCTAGGGATGGGGCCGATCCGATCCAGTATCGGTATCGGTATCCGATACCAGCATTATTTAAGTATCGGGTATCGGATCAAACCTGCCGATACTTTTCCGATCCAGCTTCAAAGAGCACTTGTGTTCAATCACAATCTGTGACTGCCCTTTTTAACATTGTGTGAGATAAACCCAATGAAGACACTCTTAAGCCTTACAATAGGGGGGTTCCCTATTGTAAGGCTTAAGAGTGTCTTCATTGGGTTTATCTCACACAATGTTAAAATGAATAGTTTGGGTGCAAAAGTTTCATTATACAGAGTCAAATACCTGAACAGTATCGGATCGGGAAAGTATCGGTATCGGTCGATACTGAGTTAATAAGTATAGGTATCGGATCGGAAGTGAGAAATGTGGATCGGTGCATCCCTAGTTTTAGCAGTTTTCTAGCCTGGCCCTCGCCTTCCTGCACAGCTCCGCTCAATTCTCATTTCCCTTCACTGCACAGTCTGGGACTTCTGCCATAGACAACGATTTCTCCGGTAGATTTTTGACCGGACCAATCAGAGAACAGAAGGGGCGGAGTTTTTGGCCCCTAACCCACGCCCCCACCTGTCCCAGCGCAGCCAGCGAGCAGTCGCATGTTCTCATTCAAAGCGATGCAAAGCGATGCAGGACTGTTTTATATGTGATACAAATTTATTAATTTCCCCTTCTTAATCCCTTATCTGGAGTTTTCTTTTGTTTTTTTGGCCAAAAGTCAAGTTATCGCTCCCTCCTCCTCCTCTCCGCTGAGTTCCACCTGTCCCAGCGCAGCCAGAGCCAGCGCGCAGCCGCATGTTCTCATTCAAAGCGATGCAAAGCGATGCAGGACTGTTTTATATTTGACACAAATGTGTTAAATTCCCCTTCTTAATCTCTTATCTGGAGTTTTATTTTGTTTTTTTGCCAAAAGTCAAGTGATCGCTCTCCTCCTCCTCTCTCTCCGGCGCCGCTGCTGTGCAAAGAATAAGGAAATGACTGAGGTTGTCACGAGAGAATTAAAATAGGGTTTTACGTTGCTGCCCGAGTCCCTGCATATTTTCTGGTCTTCTGGACCAGCGCTACATGGTTTTATTTAATTTTTTTCAAACGTTATAAACACAGAATGCAGGCAGCGAGAGAAAATTCAGCAGGAGGCGGAGCAGATGTCAAGTTCGGCAGAGCTCTGAGGGGGAGGGAGCAGAAAGCTTTACCCAGAGCCATATATATAGAGAGTTCCGACACCCTTTGATCTCGCCGACAGGCGGTCAATCGTTCCAAACAACGGCTATGGAAACCTTGTGGAGCTGCGCCCTCTGGCGGCGACGGAGCGCTACTGCAGGCAGCTTCAGACTAACCAGAGCCATGGAACAAATCGCCCCCTCCATGACCCACGTGACTTCCGCATTCCATTCTTACAATGGAACTCTATGGGAGTGTCGCAACTCTCACTTTATATGGCTCTGGCTTTACCTATTCAAAATTTTTCTAAGATCCAATGGTTTTGTTCCTCAGGCAGAGGCCACGCCTCCAGCAAGAATCGTTTTTCAATGGACAAGTCCCAGACCCTTGTCTGAAGCGAAGTGAAGGACAAGGGTCTGGTTTTAACCAGGCTAGCAGTTTTCCTGTCATTTCCTTTGTACAGTATATATGTGGATACTAGTACTAATACACGTGAGTAAATTATACTCGTAACGTTATGCTTTATTTCTTCAAAGTAAGATGATAATATTCAATACAACAATTTCTTGCAGGATCAATAAAGTTCTATCTTATCAGTTACTCCACAATTTAAAAAAAATGCATAAGCCTGCACAGTTTGTTGTCGTAGCTTTAAAAAAAAAAAAAAAAAATA
>JBBPBX010041353.1:15797-28912 GCA_038048925.1 Garcialebias charrua
CTGGGTATATTTTGAAACCATTTCAGAACATTATAATCTTAAAAAGTTCAACAATTCTGTTAAATTTTGAGAATATAAATGTGTTTGTAAACAAAGGAAATATTTATTTTGATATTGGTCAGTCAAGTTTTTCCAAGTTTGTGATTTGTTCATTAGCTTGCTAAAACGTTAGCTCCGGTATTTTTCCATACGGTAGTTTGTGATTGTTTTTTTTATAGGGCACGTTGGTTCAGACCAGGGGTCACCAACGTGGTGCCCGCGGGCACCCGGGTGCCCCCAAGGACCATTTGAGGTGCCCCCGGACCTGTTCTAAAAATAGCACGACTCACTACTAAGCTGCATTTAAAATTTCATTTTATTCAGTTGTTATTCTTTGTTTGTATTTATATATATTTTAAAATGTCTATCTTAAAAATATGTTCTTAAAAATATGTTTATTATACATTTTTTTTCAATTTACGCTTTGTTATATCCGAAGAGTTTATCAAACTGGTGTCCTTTGTTTGACTCCGTACCCACGAAGTAGCTCTCAGTTTCGAAAAGGTTGGTGACCCCTGGTTCAGACTATAGAGCTAATCACCAAGCACCTACTGCTCCACCTTACATACTCTATAAAATTAACTTTAAATAATTTACAATTGTTCCATTTATAAACTAAGATGTGCTTGTATATCCAATAACAATACTACTTGTATACAAATAATTTTCATCCTGTTACTGTTTATGTTCACCGTCAACAAATTTAATTTTCAAAAAGAGCTTTTTATATATATATTTAATATCTTCATCAAATGGTCCAGCAGAGAAAAGATGGAGGAGTTCAAAAACTGGTTCGGTGTTCAGAAAATCAACACAGCAGAAAGTGCTACGAAATACTTTTTTCTTTCCATCTGGAAATATTTATTTCATACCCCTAAAACTTTAGATAATAAACAGCACAAAAAGTAAGAAAATGTCTTTGTTTCAATGTTCTTTCTGTAAACAATGCATTTTGGCCAAAAGTTCTTCACCATTAGAAAGCCTGATCATTTCCCGAAGAACGATGTTCCATTTGTTAGAAAAATTGTTTGTGGGTTGCATTCAAGAAAAACTTGTCAAATCTTCATTGCTGATGCCAAATAGCTTATTTTGCTATCTTGTTTGGTGTTGTTGATTGAACTGGACGATTTAAGTCTGAAGGGAAAAAAAGACTTATTGACAATTTACCAATTTATGCATTTAACTGAGGCTTCAGTTGCATGTGGAAGAACCATACACAGCCACAACAGACACATCTCCTCCTCATGCTGGTCACCAGCTTGGTCACGCACTACTGGATTTCCAGCACAAGATTTATTGCCAAGAAGCATTGTTAAAATAAAGAAATAACCAACCACATTTTTATTTTTTAACTTTTTGCGCTGTTTAGTTGATACTGTAACTTAAACCCTAACCCTCTAAGAACAACAGCACAGCTGCTGTTCAGAGCTACATTGCAGACACACATCCGGTTCTAATATTTAAGACAAATAGAAATAAAACCATGAATGACGTGCAGAGTTCCTTATGTTGCACTAGAAATGGTGTGTGAGAAAGTTACACGAGCCACGCATTATCTATTTTTTTGCAGGCTTAATAAAGAAACCTTAATGTCCTCATTCCTCCTTCTGATAGCAGCTTGTTTGACACTTTAAAAAAAACACTGCAGCACAAACTCATTCAAATTTTACAAAATGTTCCCACTTACAGCTGTGAGAACAGTTACGTTTGCACTGAAAGCCCATCAGCCTGAATTTATACTTACCATGCACTATAATATCTATAAATGTGTCATTTTATCTGGTTACCACAAAGTGCAATATGATCATCACAACTTTAAGCCAATTCAGAGTCTCAGATAGCTGCAATAAATCACTATAAGTTACAGCGGACAAAGTCAATGCAAGGGCAGATATTGAGTAATTGATAAATAACGGAATATAAATAAGTCGAAAGCAGCTGATGTGCATGTAATACATTGAATCTAAAATAAATACTCACTTTGCTGATAACAGACACTCACCTGACTGTCTCTATTTGGTATGATTTAAACATACTGTATATCGATCACCCCATTGAACACAGTTCAGCTCCTTACGTAGCACAGACACCATCCGGTAAATCTACACTGTTTACACATGGCACAGCTTCAGTTTCTAGGAACAAAAACAGATTTGTTTTTTACTTGTGGGACTAAAAAGTGCATTTAATAAACCTATTTAGACTATGGAATCTCATGAGGGTTCATTTGGTAGATTTTATCTTTAAAATATCTAAAAGTGGCTTATCTCTTCACCTGAACACATCGGTGAAGGCTGTATGAACTAATAAGAGCCAGACGAATTAACAATGTCAGGAACATTTTCTTACGTAACCGTGAACACCAAACTGATTGGTGTTTTATGCTTAAACCTCAACCGTGTTCAGTTATTTTTGGTCACTAGTGGGCGTTCGATGGAGGCTGGTTTGGTTTAAACCATTTCCTCCGCCAAACAGTTGAGAGCTGGACAATCTAGAAGATTTGGACGAGTTATGGTTCCCATTCGTCGTCGTGATGCTGCGACGCTATGATGACTACCACGGTGAGGATGGTGCACAGCACGATGGAGGCGATGCCGACGGCCAAGCTGATGAAGGAGAAGTTGCGAGCCTCCCGGGAGGCTATTTCTGCCGTCACCATGTCCCCTCTGGCTATCGCCGTGCGCACCTGTGATAAAACAAGCAAACAAACAAAAAAGAGACACGTGAGGAAACGTGTTGCGTAACGGGGATGAGTGGGAGCAGGCGTGTTCAACACCATGTGGATGGATTTCACTGCAGCGCTGGACCAACACGCACCGTACAGCTCAGACCACGAGTCCACATCCTGTCAACTCGGCTCAACTCAGCCAGCTGAGCAGGCCCAGAGGACAAAATCCATTCTGTCCCGCTGCACCAACGACGGTGCCGTTACGCAACGGGGCATGCTGTGTGCACGTTAGTCAGCACGGTCTAACATCAACACAGATAAACAACAGGAATCATGGAGTGTGAACAAGCTCTGAAACGCCTAAAATCACACTTGGGATGACCTGAACAAGAAACACGGCATCAAAACAACTGCCAACAACGATAAAAGGCTTATGGCCTTACACCCGACGCCATTCATTCCACAGTCTCGAGTTGAGACATGAGAGTCGTAGTCGTTTTGGTCAAACCTTGAAAATTACTTCATGAGCAGTTGTGAACAACTCAGCTACTACCACACCAAAATTTACCACAACATCTGTAAAAATGATTGATTTACAGTTATTTTTATGTCTGCAAGAATTGCTAAGCTGTGGCAGCCATCTTGAATGGGGTTGAAAGGCTAAGCAGTTGTAAATGTACACATCGAGCAAGCACTTTCTGAAAGTTTCAAGATATAATTTTACAGCAGTATATAAAATCCAGAAGTAGGATGAAGGAACTTTTACCTGCACTGCTTTGATGATGGCAATGATGCCTGTGGGCCAGAAACAGCAGACGGTGGTGAGCACGGCGATGGGCAGGTAGTCGTGTGGCGGTCGGCGGTCCATCAGAGTGATGCTGGGGGGCATTTGCATGGGGTGAATCTGGCCTGGGGGGATCCCAGGATGAGTTCCTCCAGCTGGCATGTAGGGCTGACCCTGAGCAGACAGGAAAATACCTGCTTTTTTAGACATAGGCTTACTATTGATCATACCATTCTCATTGACAAATCAAGTAAATATGGTGTTAGAGGACCAGCATTACAGTGGGTATCTAGCTATTTGAGAAACAGAAAACAATTTGTGCAAATAAATGATGCAAGATCCGACCTTTGCAATATTACATGTGGAGTCCCTCAGGGTTCTGTACTTGGACCAAAGTTATTTACCGTATTCTCCGGCGTATAAGTCGCACCTTTTTGCCTACATTTCTAAGCCCTGCGACTTATAGGCCGGTGCGACTTATACGTCGATTTTTCCAATATTTTGGTCATAATTTGACTTTGGTCAAAAACTCCAAAAATGGTGCAGTACCAGTTTCGGCCGCTATGGGCGCTAAGAAACCCTTTACAGTACCTACACTGTTGACATCTGCCTGGTCCAAAAATGGTGCAGTGACACAGAAGATGAAGACTTCAATGGTTTTGAATAAATAAATAAAAACCATAAAATAAATACAGTATCTGTTTCTGTCATCATTTTAAACTGAGACACGTTTTTTACTGTAATGTCAGCTAATAAAAATATATTTTTATGTGTTTATCTTTAAAGATAAATGATGAAAGACACAAAATATACAAAAATTATGTTCATTTATTAATGAAAAGTTCAACTAAGACACATCAAACAAAATACTGTAGTTTTTATGTGATAATCTTGTCAAAAGTCCTTCCAAACAATTTGGCAGCCAGTCCAAAATAATGTTCATTTATTAATGAAAAGTTCAACTAAGACACATCAAACAAAATACTGTAGTTTTTATGTGATAATCTTGTCAAAAGTCCTTCCAAACAATTTGGCAGCCAGTCCATTTTGGGCAAAACACCAGTTCACGTGAGGTGCGACCTATAGGCCGGTGCGACTTATACGTTGATTTTTCCATTTAATTGGGCATAATTAGGTTGGTGCGACTTATACTCCGGTGCGACTTATACGCCGACGAATACGGTACTCTGTAAGTGAATGACTTGGTAAAAGTGTCAGGACTCCTCAAATGTAGCCTATTTGCTGATGATACCACATTTTTTTTGTTTGGGTAAAGATATGGAACAGATGATGGAGTTGATGACAGAATATGTTAAAATACAAAATTGGTTTAAACTTAATAAATTATCATTAAATTTAGAAAAAACTAAGTACATGATATTCAGTAAAAAAAAAGGAAACTGTGGATGTTCAATTTAAGATTGATGGTGTTGAGATCTGTCGTGTGAGTGAAGTGAAGTTTTTGGGTGATGACAAACTGACGTGGAAACATCATATAAATTCTGTAAGGAGAAAAATAGCTAAATTTATTGCAGTATTATACAAAGTCAGGAACTTGTTAAATGATAAAGCTCTGTATTTGTTGTATAATACAATTATTGTTCCACACTTAAATTATTGTATTTATGTTTGGGGTAAATCATGTAAAACATTTACGGAACCTATTTTTGTGCTACAGAAAAGAGCTGTAAGAATAATCACTAGAAAACATTACTGTCACCCATCAAGCACATTATTTCATCAACTGAAGTTATTGAAGTTCCATGACTTAGTGGATTATAATATTTTGTCAGTTATGTATAGAGCTCATAAAAATGAACTACCTTTGAATATCCAAATATATTTTGTTAAACGACAAAGCTATTATAATCTCAAGGGAACAGAAATATTTGTTAAACCAAAATATAGAACAAGTTTGAAGGGTCGGTCAACCTCAATCCAGGGAATTGGATTGTGGAATGGTTTGGAGACTGAAGTGAAAAATGCAAAATCAATGTTTATATTTAAGAAAATGATTCACTGGTACATTTTCATCTTTAAATCACTTCTTGGTCTGCTGCCCTCATACATCTCCTCCTACATGTCTTTGCGTGAGTGCAGCTACAGCGTGCGCTCTCAGGACATGATTACCTGCAGTGTTCCGTCAGTGAGGACTGAACTTGGAAAAAGGGCCTTCTCCTACTCCGCTCCTGCTTCATGGAATATCTTACAAAAAGATCTGAAGCTCTCGACCTTGACTTCTCTAAATGGTTTTCAGAATCTGTTGGAATCCTGGCAAAAACCAATGCAGATTTGTTCCTGTCTTTGATTTTATACATCTACCTTATAATGTTTTGCTAGTTTTTTGATACTTTGTTTAAAAAAAAAAATATTTCTTTCTTTTGTTTTTTTCTCTCTTTTGTTTTCTATTGTTTATTGTTTGTTTATTGTTTATTGTTTAAGGAAATTCTACCATTGCTGTTCATCGTTCTTTAGTTTTAGCAGGTCGCTTTCGTAAATGAGCCCATGAGGTTCAATAAGATTTACCTGACTAAATAAAGGTTGAATGAATGAATTAAAACTGAATAATTGCAAAAAATATATATGAAATACTGTTACGTATATTGTACTGTAGTTTGATCATTAATAATAGTGAATTGTTCTTTTTTTGTTCTGTTACTTGCAGACGATTGTTGTTTGATTTGATTGTTTGAAAAAGGGGGCATATATAATAAGATTTTTTTCTTCTTTCTGCTAGCCTTCATTTTATTTATAAGTTGTATAAGCCTAATTTGTGGGATTGTTTTGTGTTGTATTGTAAAATGAATAAATTTGAAAAAACCAAACAAATAAAAAACCACAATAATAATAATACAGCTGCAGTGATGCAGCCGAGCAGCTAAACCCTGCTGGAGTCATTCGAGAGACGGAAGGAAAAGGGAGAACATTTTTAATTTAATGCTCCTTTTAAAAAATTGCTTTTGTGTAAGTCTACCTCAGCATACTGCTCGATTTAGAGCTTCTTTTTCCCCATTTAGCTTTTAGCTAGCGGTTTGCTCCTTTAAGCTACTGTTTAGCTCATTTCCACCTTTGGCTACTCTTTTGCTAAATTTAGACTTCAGATAGTTTTTGGGCTAATTTTAGCTGTTAGTGCGACTACAGCTTGGTAACTGTTTTAATCAGCTAATTTGAGATTTTAACTTGTTTAGCTAATCTTACTATAGGCAAACTAATTTAGCTACTGTTTAAGTGATTTTAGCTATTTGTGCCCATTTTTAAACTAATTTTAGTCTTTAGTTACTCTTTTGCTCATTTAAGCATTAATTTTAGTGTCTGGCTACAGTTTTGCTAAAAAAAGTAACAATTAAGCTAATTTCAGCTTTTAGCAACGTTTGCTTAATTTTGCGTTGAGCGGAGCTGTGCAGGAAGGCGAGGGCCAGGCTAGTTTAGCTATAATTTTACTCATTTTAGTCATTAGCTTTCTTTATCTAATTTTAACATTTAGCATTTTTAAGCTAATTTAAACTTTTAATTAGGGCTTCAGTTTTGCTAATCTTTTCACTATGGTGTTGGTAATTTTAGCTTTCAGCAATTGTTTTGCTAATTTTAGTTCTACTGTTTTGCTCATTTTAGCCTTTAGCTGCAGCTACAGTTTTGTTAAATATTTTAACTATAGTATTTATATAGACATATTTTATTTTAACCTTCAACTATAGTTTCACCTCTTAAAGTCTTTAGCTACAATTTTGCTAATGTAAGTGTTTAGCTACTGTTTTTTATGCTCTTTTTCCAATGGGTTTGCTATTTTTAACCTTTAAGTAGTTTTACATTTTTTAGCTTTAGGTACTCTTGCTAATTTTTCAGGTTCTGTTCTGCTTGTTTCAGTTTTAGCTTCTTTCTGTTTCAGCTGTCATTCAGCGCTCACAGATTTCTCTCTTATTTAGCCTTTCTGTCATCCGTCCGTCTGACGGATTCTGGTGGATTTCTACATTCTGGTTGCAGAGTCACTCATGAATCTTAATCAGTGTTTTTAGATTAGATTTTAGTTCCAAGCATGCCGTTTATCTCAGGTTTCTACCAACGCCTACCTGCTTCTTTACTGTATTTTCACATGTTCTCATTCTAACTCGTTAGCAGGCAGAGCCTCGGCGTGGACTGCAGCTTTAAGATTTTTTAAACATGCTCAGTTTTTTTTCTTCTTTACTGTATATTTAATTGCGCGCCTCGCTCAGAGACTCTGCTGCGCATCTTTAAGCCTCATCAAGACGTCAAAATTCATTAGGGGCGAACCCATAAATGTATAAATGGCTCAAATTATTTCATGAGATTGCAGCGCCGCAGTGCAGATGTTCCAGCTGTCATTTTTTATGATACACAGTCACATTTCTGCCTTATTTTCCCACTTTTGTGTGTGATTTTATCTTTGATCTTAGTTGATATTATTATTGATTTTACTTGATTTTATCACTTGTTTTATTTGATATTTGCTTTTGTTGCACTTTGTAGCACTTTGAGATTTTTATTAATGAAAAGTGCATTATAAATTCATTATTATTATTATTATTATTATTATTATTATTATTATTATTATTATTATTATTATTATTATTACTTTACTGCTGTGCTTTTGTGTTTGTAATAAGCAGCTCATAGACACAGAACCTCACTTCCACAGACGTGAAATTCTGCTTTAAATCTGCCTTTTTTCCCCCTGATAGATTTGACTTAAAGAATTAGTATTCATCCACTTTTTCTCATTAGGTTCAAAACATCGCCATAAACTGTGGTGTGAAATTATTGAATCTACATCTTTGTGGGCGGCTGTGGATGAGTGGTTAGAGAAGTCGTCCAACGCAAGAATTGGGGGTTCAATTCCACCAGCAGTCACATGCCGAAGTGTCCCTGGGCAAGACATTGAACCCCTCATTGCCTCCGATGTGTGTCCCATCGGTGCATGAATGTGATACAGCACTGACTATTCTTTGTAAAGGTATAGTAGAGTGCTGTATGAATGGGTAAATAAAGGCACAGATTGTAGTGTAAAGAGCTTTGAGTATTACCACTGTGTGGCATCATGCTACACAGTAGTAAAAATGGACTTGTCCCAACTTTTTTGGGATTTGTTGACGCCATGAAATTTTGAAACAACATATTTTTCCCTTAAAATGATACATTCTCTCAGTTTAAACTGTTGATCTGTGATTTGTGTTCTATTCTGAATAAAATATTAGATGTTGGCACCTCCACATCATTGCATTCAGTTTTTATTCATACTTTGTTTAGTGTCCCAACTTTTTTGGAATCCGGTTTGTATTTGGTAATGATTTTTTAAAATCTAAATTATTATTATTATTATTATTTTTTATTATAAAACTTAAATGTTAACTTGTGGAGTTGTAGAAATTAAACTTAGGGGAAATGTAAGGTTTCAGCACAGGAAGTTTCTACTTGAGTTTTGTTTAAAACCTCCTGCTGTCCTTGAGTCAAAATGATTCATGAGGTCTCAGTTTTAAGACTTCATAGATTATTTTGACCCAAGGACAGGAAGGTTAAGGATCTATGAAGTTAAAAAGTTAGACACTTAAAAACAAAAGGTACATTTTCCAAACCTTTTCTTCTCAGTCAGCCTTTTTCTGGAAACCTTTTTTCTTTGCCTCTCAAATGAAAGTCATTTGGCAAATAAAGAAAGTCATAATGAGTTTGATCTAAAGCAGGGGTGTCCAAACTTATTCACAAGTGGGCCAAAAGTAGATGAAAGGACTTGTGGGCCAGAAAATTTTGAATCCAAGAAATATACATGTATATACATATATATATTTTTTTAAAGTGTGATTTTATTTTTCCCCCTAATTTTTAAATTCTCAACAACTTGAACAATACTTTGGAGAAAGACTATAAGCTTAGTTTAAATTATTGTAGCACTTTGAGATTTTCATTAATGAAAAGTGCGTTATAAATTGAATTCATTATTATTATTATTATTATTAGATCCAGAACATTAGGAGCCTCATTAACATTAACCTTTTGTTTATTTATTTATTTACTTAAATTAATTAATTTACTAGACATTTTTGGGTCTATTATGTGTTTTATTGTGCTTGGAAAGTTCATTTTCATTTATTTTCAGAGATAAAAGCCAAAAATTTGTAACAGCTCTTTTAAAAAAGGGGGTGGAGCTTCAAACACCTGTTTGGACCATGAATGGCCCAAATGGGTCAATGAAGTTCTGAAAAACCATCCGGCTGGCAGTCACTAAAACAGATTCATGGAAGGGCTGAACAGATGTAAAGTTGATCAACTTGTACGTCGATGATACTTTACATTTATTTTTAAATGCCCAATTTCTCCCCATCGATTATTTAATCAACTTAAATTATTTTCTTTGAAAACACTTGTAATATTAAGCCAAGTTTTACAAATTATTATCCAAAATTCGACTTTTTGGTTGGTCATTGTAGGTTTGTTGTAGGATAAAGGAATTAATTATAGCTAAATATTTGTACAGTATTGTTTAATATCGATCATTTTGATAAGATTACTTTAATATGCACATCTAATTCTCCAGCTCCCCGAGCGCGACTACGCTGCTCGCTGCACCACCTGGTGGTGGTTGGGTTAAATGCAGAAGACCAATTTCGTCTGTCAAGTATGGGAAACATACACAGATGACAAATGTGACAAATTATTATTATTATTATATGTTGTGCTGTTAAACCTACAATTTAAAAAAGTGTCACCATTAAATCTAAAGAAGGCCTACCGTATTTTCTGGAATATAGGTTGCACAGGAATATAGGTCGCATTGTCCAATTATTGCCAAAGAATTGGAAAAATCCATATATAGGTCGCACCTGAATATAGGTCGCACCTACGTCAAAATGTGGACCGTGTTTAGCTCTGCTGCAAATGTCTCTTCCACAGGAGCGCACAGCAAGGCTTTTAAGAAGATTAACACTTAAAAACAATTATTTGTTTGATAAAAATTATAGCAAATATGTGTCTGAGCTGAACTTTTCTTTAATAAATGAATAATTTTAGCAGGATAAACACCTAAAAAATATATTTGTTAGCTGACATTATTGTAAGAGTGTGTCTCAGTTTAATTTTTGTTAATAAATGATTACAAATCAGCTTATTTTATAAAAAGCCATAAATAGGTCGCACCTGAATATAGGTCGCAGGGCATGCAAAAATGATAAAAAGCTGCAACCTATATTCCGGAAAATATGATACATCTGCATCAACCTCTTAAGCCTGTGGGTCAGAATTATACCATTCTTTAACTGCAGTTGTGGGCCACACAAAATCAGCCCAAGGGCTGCAAATGGCCCTCGGGCCACATTTTGGACACCCCTGAAATAAAGTACCGTATTTCCCACCCTATAAGTCACATCAGTCTAATTATGTCCAATAAAGTGGAAAAATATGTTGCTTCGCCCTATAAGTCGCATCTATTACGCGTCACCACTGACAACCCGGAAATGGCGGCCACAGGAGCGTGCATGGAAGGACTTAAACAAGATTAACACGGTAAAAACAATTGTTTGCTGAAAATTATAGCAAAGATGTGTCTTAGCTGAACTTGTATATACTTCTATAACTTCTATACCAACATCAACTACTACCTCATACATATACTGTGTACATTAACTCATATGCTGCTTTGCCACTCTTTGCAAATGTCAATGCTAGAACCTTCAGTTTATTTTATAGATATACTTTTATACTTTTTATACTACTATGCAAAAACTCAGGACAGTATTACACTTTTATTATTTCATTTTATGCTTATGTTCATTAAATGTTTAGTGTTTTAGTGTTGGTGTAAATTTTCATACTTTTATACTACTATGCAAAAACTCAGGACAGTGTTACACTTTTACTATTTTATGCTTATGTTTATTAAATGTTTCAGTGTTTTAGTGTTTAAATGGTTACTGTTGCACCGAGGGACTGAGAGAAATGCAATTTCAATCCTGTGTATGTCCTGTACATATTGCAGTTCTGACAATAAAGTTGACTTTGACTTTGAACTTTTCCTTAATAAATGACCGTATTTGTTGAATCAGCTGGATTTAAAAATTAGTTTTGCTACGTGCAAAACGTGCACCCACACGGGTGGGAACGCTACATTTCTTTAAAATTTAACAAGATAAACACCTAAAAATATATATGTTTGCTGACATTATAGCAAAAGTGTTTCAGAGCTGAACTTTACCTTTAAAAATTAACGTAATGTTCAAATCAGCTGGATTTAAATAGTTTCGCTTTGACGGTCTTCCAAACGGTCGCGCGCGCTGCGAAAATAAATTATAAATAAATCGAATTTTCGCTCAAACGTCTCCTAAAGCTAATCAGTTGTAAATGTTCATCCAGTGATTACTTTCTGTAAGTTTCATCAAAATCTGTCCTGTGGCTCTTGAGCTATTTTGCTAACAAACACTGAGGTAACAGTAGTTCAGACCTCCAGAGAGCAGGAGGCCGTGCTGCGACAGTGTGAGTCCGAGCAGAGGAGGCTTCTGTCGGACACATGAGCTGGGAACAGTCGGTGGACCATAGCGGCCGAAAGTGGTACTGCGCCCCTAGCGGCCGAAAGTGGTACTGCTCCATTTTTTTCGTCAGAATGAATGAAAACGGTCATATCTCAGCCAAAAATTGGTCTAAAAATATGGGAAAAAATCCATGAATATGTTGCTTCGCCCTATAAGTCCCAGGACATGAAAATTAGGCAAAAAGGTGCGACTTATAGGCCGGAAAATACGGTAAACAATTTAAGCGTAATTCTTCTTGATTTCCTAAATTTTCCTCTACAGTCCTCCGTCATAATGACACACAGTTAAATTACGGATTAATTACTGGAACAGTTGGCGCCACGAGGCGGCAAAGGAAGGAGGAAATGATTGATTTAACATAACTTTTCTCTGAAAATAAACTCGGAGGCCAGAACATTCTTTCTGTATTTACTCATTCCAAACAAAAAATAAGAAATGCGACTCGTTCAGCCGGATCTCAACACACCACTTTGTGATTTAATCCTCGTTTGACATCACATAAGTTGTTCTGGAGTGTCGTGAACAGAACGTTGTTAGAAACTTTAATCCTGCAGACGGAAAAATATTTTGTTTTGGACTCACCGAGGCCATGGGATAGACGGGTACGTAGGCCGTGCAGGGCTGCAGCTGTAGGGGGTAGGCCGGGTGGATGTACCCCACAGGGGGGTGCGGCATGGTGCCCCCGGGTCCCTGGGTCTGGACGGTGTAGCCCTGTTGGGCTCCGGGTGGCCCCATGGAGCCGCAGTTGAACTGGGTTTCCTGGTGATACCCCTCAGAAGCTTGCGGAGGAGGTGGAGCCGGGTAACTGGGCTGAGTCCCTGGAGCGATGGGTACGCTGGGATGCTGCGGTGCGTTGGGGTCCGGGGGCCCTGGCCGGTACGGAGGCGGCTGCATGGTCTGACAGCCAGAATCATCGAGCCCTGAGATAAAAAGAAAGGTTAAGGAAAAATAAAAACCAACACATACTTGAAGTGTTGTCGAGGTGAGCCGCCTGGCCTTGTGGTGCGGACACAACAATCTCACTCTCAACGTGGAGAAGACAAAGGAGATTGTTGTGGACTTCAGGAAGAGGGATGCCCAACATGCCCCTCTG
>JBBPBX010041354.1:0-24960 GCA_038048925.1 Garcialebias charrua
GACACCCTTACAGGTGTCCCCAGGTGAGTTGGAAGAAACTCCCGCTAAGCATGGTGGATGCCTAGCTGCAAAGCACATCTTGCAAGAGAAAGATGAACACCCATTACTGTTCTGTGATAGAATTAAAAAAGCATATTTTGGTGATCGAAATGAACCAGAAATGCAGGAAGATGAAAATTTCAAACTTCTTTTCAGCTTCAATCTCCACCCCACGCTGAGAAAAGTTCTACACCTCACGTGTTATTACAAAAACACCATCGATGAAATAAAAGAGTGCGCTATAAATGTTTTTGAAGCTCACATGCAAAGCAAAACACCCTTAGAGGTGTGCCCAGGTCAAATGGTCAAAACCCGGTTGCTAAAAATAGAAGAGGTTCCCTCTCCTACGGAAAGCGAGGATAATCAAGATGTTCAAACCAACAAACAACGAAATGTTGGTGCCAACTGGAACAGTGACTCAAAGTGGTTTAAACAGAGTTCTGCTCATGTAGCTACTCAGATAGAAAAATCTGAGACAGGCACAATACCACAAAAGGGAGATGTCCACTCTACGAAAAACCCAAAGAGGTTTGTTCAGAGCCAAGGACCTGCTCCTCCTCCTGCACCTCGAATGCAACAGTTCGAGACATGCAAAGAGTCACAAATGCTCCAGAAACAAGGTACAACACCTCTGCGCTCGGAAGAGACAGAGGAAGTAAGTAGTTTGTTAGAAGATTTGAATGTTACAGAGGATGACCAACCTGAGACAATGAGTGGCATTATCATTGATAATGACATAAACATCATTGTCCAACCTGGTGGAGCGATGTGCAGCACTGTCTTTCACAAAAATTCAGAGCACACAGCTTTCAACAATAATAACATTGAGGACAATAACAACAACATTGCCAAAGAAACTGACAGTGAACATACTGCTGACAATCAACAAGATCCTGAAGGTCATGACACTGTCTGTCTAACAGATGGTACCACAGAAGGCACGGATGACTCCCCAACCGAGATCACAAGCCCGGTAAGTGAACCTTCAAATAGAGATGAGGCAGAAGAGACCCAACAGTTGGACCCAACCCTGGCCCAACAAGAGGACCTCCTCTGCGAGCTGAAACATTCAGCACTCACTGAACACTACCTGCCTCAGGTAGAACAAGGTGTAGAGATCCAAGGATCCCACACCAATGATGCTGACAGTCCGGAAAATGACAGTCGACAAGACGTTGACAGTAAACAGGACATTGTCTTTACAGATTGCGAGGACCCCTCGTCAGACGAAGGGGGGAGACACTCGCACACCAACAACAGTGACCCGTCGCAGTCTGAACAATCAGACACACCTGTGACTGCGTCGACAGTTGTGACACACCTGAATTACACAGAAAGAGGTAAACGTAAGAAGAAACGTTGTCCGAAACCTATAAGGTTCCTGTGTACGGTTCCCGATAAGCTACGCGAACAGCTTAGACTAAACAAAGGCATCCTAACTCGTGCCCATGGACGGACGTCCTCACCTGTGTGCGTGGTCCCCCATGACCACAGGGGGGTGATGTTAGGTCATGCCCACGTCAAAGACAAAGATTTCAATAACCCCACAAACAACAAAGATCTCGCAAACTCACAGACTTCATGGGAAATTAAGGTCGTCCAAGCACACAATAGTAAATAAACTAAACAGTTTAAACTATATTAGTTGCTAAAAGAAACCGTTCCAACTAGAACTTAGAAACGCTAAGTCTAAAAACCCACAACAAAAAACTAACCTTAACAACCGTTTAAATCTGCAGGATTTAATTGACATCGGTTATAAAGCTAAGACCTGTTTTTATTGTGTGATACACGTTGGAATCTGACGACAGGAGTGAGTTGAAGCGGTGAAACGTTGTTTTCTAGTTGCTTAATTGCTACTTTTGTTGTTGTTGAAGCTTGGTATTGTTTTTGAACACTCCCAGCCAAAAGAGGTTTTTATTAATGATAAGTTAAAGACTTAAATGGATTTAACTATGCCAACATGCAGTTTCATTTTGTTAAACCTCAGTCAATGAAGGGTCAATGTAGTTTAAAGCTACTTTAGGTACCATAAACTACACTGGTCTCACAATTTCTATATTGAACCGATTCGATCGTTTCTATTCTAGATCATCTATTCATTTTTGATGAGTCTCGCCATAGACTTCTAAATTTTATAGGGAACACCAAATCCTACGTCGTCGTCTTAAAGGACAACAGACATTTAGACCAAACTATATTTTCTTTTCTATCTTAGTTAATTTAACTTAAATTATGAATGGAGGAATAGTTTGGAAGAAGAGGCCTTCGTTACAGAAGCCCTCCTGAACCTTTTATAGACGTAGATCCCTATATTTAACTTTTGATGAATGATCCACCCCTTAATTGGTAGTTATAGCTGATCTAAACCATGATAGCTTACATACCAGGTGCATATAGGTAAGGCTAATGTAAAATCCCAATCATAAGCCCACCTAAAACCACATAATTGCATGACACATAGAACCAGAGTGGCACGGACTGGAAACCAACCAGCCTTCAACCTTCGATGTGGGGACCTGCTACTTCAACGTTGGTCTTCAACCTTCATCCAAGGGTCGCCTCCTCTGCGTCAATCGAGGGATCCCCTCTACATGCTGATTATAAAAACAATTGTTGCTGATGAAATCACCAACTCTAATCGATATGGAATTACTGCTGTGGAATTATCGTTGTGGATTATAAGACTTTGTTTTCCAAAGGATCACAGACTTTGTTTTCCAAGAGTTAACAGACTCAGTTTTCCGAGGGATTAAAAGCTTACCGCAATGGGATTACCTACGAACAGTATGGAATTTCCAAAAACTTTATGGGATTATAATTTTTGATTTTTTTTTTCCACTTGCTGGATTACTTCAAGATCAGAGACAGTTCAAGGTTTCCTTTCGTGTTGGACCCCATCCCCAAGGACTGGCGATGACTTCCAAAAGGGGGGAGATGTAGTGGGCATGACCATGCCCGCTCTGATACTTGAACTGTCCCAGTGACACCTTTTCACTGATACTCTCAGAAAAAGGACATTAACACTATTTTATTACATTATTTTGAATCAAAACACAATAAGTCATAAGAGACTCTCTTATTCCTCTATTTTTGTGTTAATGAATAACCTTGTGTTACTTGTATAAGCATTATTGAATTCAATGTTTGTTAAGTCAAAGACTGTTTAATTCAAACTGTTTAATTCAAGTTGGAAATCCAATGTTATTTCAAAATAATGATCACTTCTTCATATGATGAATCAAACGGTGAAAGTGAATTAATATGTCAGACTGAACTCGATCAGTTTTGTTAGAAGTTAGAACACAGTTTTAATCAGTTGTTTTATGAAGCTGGCTCCAGTCTAATCTGTTTCTCTGTCTTCATTCTAAACAACTTCTTCTCTGTTCTAAAAACTGATCTTCTCCTATCCGAGTGACCTTCATCCACTGGTTTGTTTGGACCAATCAGAGAAGAACAACAAGTCACTGATCACAGATCCTTCCTTAAAGTTCTAAGCTTTTGCTGGAACTGACGAAGTCTGCTGGAGTAAGCCTCAAACTATGGTCTTCTCCAAAGAACTGATGATCGTCTAGTCACACGCTAAGGACACGTCATTCAGTTAAAAGATTTATAACATGCCTGTTATAAATCTATTTCAAGCCGTGAAAAGCTTCACTTTATTGACATTCTTTTAAGGAACGTCTTATCTTGAAAACAACACCAGGAGCTGCCGTTACTTTCGGTTCGAGTCAAGGCGCACGTCTGGAGATGCTGAAAACGGTAAACAAACTGGCCAGTGGGACCAACTGGGGACTGACGTCTTCACGAGGTAACAAAGTCGTCAAATGCTTGCCAAGTGTACCAACGTGTAGTCGAGTTCGGCCGGAGAGCTGTCATGCTTCTGGTTAAAATACATCAAGATAGTACCTTTCCTCATCCTTAATTTTCTTCCTCCTCCATTTTCTCTTCACTGAAACTTTCTTACTTTAAGTAACTAAACTTTAAGTTATTGTGCCAGCAGAGATATAAGTTATTAACACCCATAACTTGTGTTCTGTTGTTCCTATGACGTTACGGACGCGTATACTCATGCTGAAGTTAATTATAGGAAAAATGATCAACCAATCATGTGTAACTTGTAATTTATGATTTGTTATTAAATGATTCTACCTTTGGTAGGTCAAACATAATAACGTTTCCTGTGAATTACATCTGGTCAAGGTATAGAATTATTGGTATTAAGCTGAAAAAGAGAGAACTCGTGAATATTGATGATAAGTTTGTCAGGTGAAAACCTGATCGATCAATCTATCATCTGGAATATTGTACGGTCAGCAAAACTGACCGCTGCGATATCCCTACAAAAGGAAGCAATGTTAACGATATTACATTAGAAAAGTATTTGCTAAAATGATTCATTTATTATGTACAATAGTTGCAAGGTTAGTTTTTTGTGTGCACTATATCAGTTAATTTTGGATTAAACTACTGTTTCTATCTAAATGTCACTTTTTTCATTATCAGGTTTTTAAAGACCTGTCTATATCATTATTTGTTTTCGTTTACTGTATTTTATTAAAAGTTCTCAAGGTGCTTCATTTGTGAATCAGTAAAGTATTTGTCAAAAGAAATGTCAAGCTCCAGGTGCTCAGTTGGTGTCCAGATAAACATGTGACAGAATGGAAGATGTTCTGTTTTAATAGTGCAATTGCTCATCAAGGTTTAATTCTCTCACTTTAACTGAGGATGTTCAGTAAGCATGTAGTGGCAACAGTTTGCCACAAGAGGGCATATCAAATATAGTGTGCACTCCTGACTCAGCAAGCTGACAGTAATTAAGTACTATGTTTGGCTGAGGAAGGAGGAAATGCTCATGTTGCCCTCATGTCTGTTTAACAGGTAACTATCCACACAAGTGACACAAATATAGCAATGTATGAGATTATTGAGAAGTCCATGTGAATGTGGGGAATGTTGGCCGTTTACCCCTTGTGTTAAATGTTACCTAATGTTGTTAGTCTGAGTAAGCTGGCAGCTAAGCTAACTTTAACTGGTTGTGTTGGGACTTATAGGATATACTGCCATAATTATTTGTGTGTTAGGAGAATTGAGCTGTAACTGAATAATTTGCTATTGAACTGAATTTAGGACTGTTTATTGTAAGTGCATGAAGCGGACAGTAATTAAGTACTATGTTTGGCTGAGGAAGGAGGAAATGCTCATGTTGCCCTCATGTCTGTTTAACAGTTTTCAGCAATAAAAGAACAACCCGCAACAAACACACTGACTCATTATTGAAGTGTGCAACAAAATTGGTGCCCCGTGTGAGGGATCAGCTGTGCTTCATGGAAGATTGAGTGAGACCTGTGTGAGCCAAACAGCAATGGAGTGGGAGCAACTACAAGACCAGCTGAGTGAGGCCCTGGTGCAGTTGAAAGTGGACCAGCTCCAAGAGGTGTGTTTCTATGCAAAGATTTCTGCTGACAATCAGACCAAAAAGCATACGCTGATCCGATTAATAAGTGAAGCTGCTGATACTGCTATTGAGAGTGAAGAGGAGGACGTGGCTCATCAATTCCTCAACAGATTAATTTCAAAAGCTAAAGAAGTGAGCAAAAATAAGAAGCCACAGTATGGTGATGATACAGATGATGGGGATGTTGCTGCTCTTGAAAGTTTACAAGAAAAATATGCAGCCTTACAGACAAGTTTCCAAGCTTCAACAAAGACATTAGAGGAAGAAATGGCAAAGTTGGAAATCAAAGTGAGAAAGCAGGGGCCATACCACCTGCCTACACAACCAGTGAACCCTTTTTCACCTAGGCCCCCTGAAGTTACCATAAGAAGAGAGTTTAAAATTAATGGCCAAATTGGAGAAAGGGGTCAAAGAGACAAACTTTCCTATTCAAATCTAATGCATCAGATTGATATGGGGTTGAAAAGAAATCACAGCGAAGTGGAGATTATAGAGGCTGTGGTCAGGGCTATCAGTCCAGGTTTACCCCTTCGTGACATGCTGGAGATCAAAACAGACCTCACTATTGCACAGTTGAAGACAATGTTAAGGGGCCATTACAAGGAGGATAGCTCCACTGACCTGTACCACCGTTTAATAAATATTACACAGGACAGTACTGAGTCTCCACAGAACTTCTTATTTAGGGCAATAGAGTTAAAAGAAAGATTGCTTGCTGCATCCAGAGAACCTGGCTCAGAAGAAGACTATGGTCCAGAACTGATTCAGAAAAAGTTTCTGAGAGCTGTGGGGACAGGGCTCATTAATGATAATGTGAAACACCAGCTCAAGAACTTCCTGGATGATCTGAGAGTTACAGATGATGTGCTAATAGCAAAGACAAATGAGGCAGCCAGCATGGAATGGGAAAGACAACAAAAGTTCAGGAGAAGCAGTAAGGACTTGAAAGTGAGGGAAGTAAGAGCAGAAGCACAGCCAACCCCAAAGACAAAAGTTGGAGCAATCTGGGACCAAGAACAACCATCTTTCACCGGGATGAAAACTAAAACCATGAAAACCCAATCTTCTGCCTCCCACACAGAAACTGAGCTCCTGGACGCCATCAGACAACTTAAAAGTGAAATGCAAGACATCAGGAAACTGGTTAATGACTCTTCTGTGTCTGTTTACAAGTCAAGACCAAGCAGAAAGCGTGGCTGTAAAAGTTGTCAGGACAAAAATAGAGGAGAAGTGTGTGACCACTGCTTTAAGTGTGGACAAAGTGGGCATCTTTCACGGGGGTGTAGATTGAAGAAAACATTGGGGAACACTGACGAAGTGGGCACATTAACAAGCACTGTAACATCAATACCAGCAACAGGAGTGGACAAGACTGAAAAAAGGCTAACTGGAGATGGTCACAAACTACACCCTGATGTTAAACATGCAACACCTCAGGTGAATGAAATGGTCGGTGTCAACCTCCTCTCCCCATCACAAAGAGACAAGCTGCTAAACCTGATTGGAAAGAGGTGTACCATTACCTGCCTACTGGATGAGGTGGAAACCAAGGCTCTGTGGGATACTGGATCACAGGTATGCCTCATGAGTGAAAAATGGAGAAAACAGAATATTCCCCATGCTACAGTTAGAAGCCTCAGTGAAATTATTGGTCCTGGAATATTGGATGGGAGAGCAGTGAATAGGACACCGATCCCTTTTATTGGGTGGGTGGAGGTCAAATTCAAATTGCCATCTGTTAATCCCACACCGCTGGAGGTCTGGGTGCCAATTCTGGTGGCTGAAGAGGAAGGGGTGGGAGAAGAACCAATCATTGGGTTCAATGTAATTGAATACCTGTTAAAAATGGGTGTGGATCCTTCTCCCCTCATCACAGAAGCTGTCAGTGCAGCATTTTCCATTGAATGCAAGAAGGCAGAAGTACTTCTAAAAGTCATGAAAAATGCAAATGATGTACAGGAAGTAGGCAATGTAAAAGCAAGCAGAGAGAACATCATCATTCCAGCTGGACAGGTGAAGATGGTGAAGTGCAATGCACGAGCGGGTCCACTCACAGGTCATCAAGGAGTCCTGTTTGAACCTCTTTCACCATCACAACTACCAGAGGGATTAAGGGTCAAAGAAGGAGTAGTGTGTCTACACGGAGGTTCTTGGTCCCACCTAAGAATCCCAATTAACAATGATACTGCTCATGACATTGTTTTACCTTCCAAAAGTAAATTAGGACAAATCCAAGCAGTGAAGGCCATGTATGCGGCACAAACAGAACCAGCAGAGATAAACCAAACTGAGACACCCATCTTCTGTGGTGAAAAGGGCAGAGTAACAGAAACAAGTTGTGAAGGAAAAGGGAAGAAAAGCCAACTAGGAATGGAAAGTGAAGGTGGTTGGGATCCACCAGTTCCCATTAGTCACCTTTCCCAAGAACAACAACAACTGATAAAACAACTGCTGCGAGAGGAGTGTGCAGCCTTCTCCCGTGATGATTATGATGTTGGAACCATCCCCTCATTGCAACTCAAAATCCGACTGCAGGATCCAACACCAGTGACAAGAACATATATATCCATCCCCAAACCGCTCCATAAGGAGGTAAAAGAGTATCTTGAAGATTTGTTGAATAGGGGCTGGATAACAAAGTCAAAATCAAACTATTCTAGCCCAATAGTTTGTGTACGTAAAAAGGATGGCAGCCTCAGATTATGCTGTGATTACAGGGAGCTGAATAAGAAGTCTTTGCCAGACCGCCACCCTATCCCCCGCATACAGGACATGTTAAACAGTCTGATTGGAAGTTCCTGGTTTTCAGTTCTCGACCAGGGAAAAGCCTATCACCAGGGCTTCCTGGAAGAATCAAGCCGCCCACTCACTGCATTTATCACTCCCTGGGGTCTGTATGAATGGGTGAGAATACCTTTTGGATTATCATCTGCACCAGCAGAGTTTCAGAGGTCCATGGAGGAGTGTATGGCAGGACTTCGGGATGAGGTGTGTTTGCCCTACCTGGATGATAATTTGGTGCACTCTCAAACATTTGAAGACCACCTGAATCATCTTAGAAGTGTATTGCATCGTTACCAGAAAATGGGAGTCAAGCTGACACCAAGAAAATGTGACATCTTTAAGAACCAAGTAAGATTCCTTGGAAAGCTGGTCACACACAAGGGATATACAATGGATCCTGCAGACATTGCTCCAGTGCAAAGTTTGAGACACAAAAATCCCTCCACGGTGGGAGAGTTAAGAAAATTAATGGGATTTGTCTCCTACTATCGCAGTTACATCCCAAACTTCTCCTGCATAGCCAAGCCACTCTATGATCTTCTCTCCTTAGGTCCTGAGCAAAGGGGTAAAGGCAAGCAGAAAAAGCAGGGAGGACGAAAATGTAATCAGAGCAGTGGAGGACAGTCACCGTCTTGCCAACCAATCAGTTGGTCAGTAAAACATCAAGAGATTATCTGTCATTTGCTGGATTTTCTGGTGAAGCCACCTGTTTTAGGTTATCCAGACTTTGAACAACCCTTCATCTTACATTGTGATGCTTCACAAGAGGGACTTGGTGCTGTGCTTTATCAGAGGCAACAAGGAAATCTGGCAGTCATTGCATATGGATCCAGGACACTAACAGCCCCAGAAAAAAACTACCACCTTCATTCAGGGAAGCTGGAGTTTGGAGTGGAGCGGGTGCTAAATCTCATTAGAGATCGCTTTTATTGGCCTCACATGCAGGGTGATGTGGAACACTATGTGACTCGTGTCTGCAGTTGTTTGAAACGCAAGCGGCCAAACAAGCCATCTAGAGCCCCCCTCACTAATATAATCACTACATACCCTTTTGAGTTAGTATCCATTGATTTCTTGCACCTTGAAAAATGCAGTGGAGGGTATGAATACATCCTCATCATTATGGACCACTTCACCCGGTTTGCCCAGGCATATCCCTGCAGAAACAAAGCTGCCAAAACAGCTGCAGAGAAGGTATTTGGTGATTTTGTACAAAGGTTTGGTTTTCCCACAAAGCTGCATCATGACCAGGGGAAAGAATTTGAAAATAAACTCTTTGCAGCACTAAAGAAGTACAGTGAGGTCAAGGGGTCACGAACAACACCATACCACCCACAGGGGAATGGCCAGGTGGAAAGGTTTAATAGGACGCTGCTGTCTATGCTGAGAAGTCTACCAGAAATGGAGAAAACAGATTGGAAATCTTCTCTAGCAAAGGTGGTCCATGCATACAATTGCACACGTAGTGAAGCTACTGGTTACGCTCCCTATTTCCTCTTATTTGGTCGCCAACCCAGGCTCCCCATTGATCTCATGTTCGGTCTCAAGGTGGGAGACAGAAGCTCATCTCACAAGGACTATGCAGAAAAATGGAGGACAAGAATGAGTGAGGCCTATCAGCTGGCATCCAGAACAGCCAGTAATCAGGCAATGAGAGGAAAGGCTCTTTATGATAAGAAAATACATGGAGTGGAGTTGTATCCAGGATGCAGAGTGCTGGTTCGGAACTTGAATGAGAGAGGAGGACCAGGAAAACTAAGGGCCTTCTGGGAGGATCAAGTGTATGTTGTCAAAGAAAGGAAACATCAGGACAGTCCAGTATATGAAATCCAACCAGAAAGTGGGAAGGGGAGAACCAGAGTCATCCACAGAAATCTACTGCTCCCATGTGATTTCCTTTCATCTACAGCATCAAAAGAACCTACCCAGCCAGAAAGACCCCGAAAGGAGAGAGACAAACAGAGGCATGAAGACAGCTCTGATAATGATGATGAAGACTGGGAAGCAATCATCAGTCCACATCCACAGCATCACAACATGGAGTCAAGTCATCACACCGAGAGGCAGCTGAGAGCTGAGGCACCAGATTTCCATCCAAATGCTGGAGACATGCAAAGTGACAGGGTGGATGATGATGGTGGTGGTGGTGGAAGAGTGCAACAACCTACTCTGGGTGAAGAAGTGGAGAGTATGGACAGTGGAGATGAGCCTCACCAATCAACACCAAGTGACCAAGAAGAGACTGACACATCACCTCATGGAATGAGAATGTATCCTTCTCGAACAAGAAAACCCGTGTTGAGATTTACTTATCATAAATTAGGACAGCCTGTCATGTCATGTGAATGAGTTACAATGGTGTGCAAAGTTAACACGTTAGGTGAATAAAACTACATTGCTATTCTGCTAAAAGTGGTAAAAGGTTTACAGGATTGGCAAATGTTTAAATGTTGTATTGCAGTTAAAATTCCAGATAATAGTGGTACCAATGATGTCAGTTTCAACAAGTTTTGTAGGTAGAGCTTGCTTCTTTGTCAAAGTACCTTACTTTCAGAAGAGATTGCAGATATTTACGCTACAGGCGAATCAAGTGATGGATTGTCATCGTGCACAATGACATCGATTACAAAAATGTGATGGTAACAGGAGATACATGTCATATTTTGGGACTGAATATAGTATGGCATCTCTTTCAACATGTGAACTCTGACTCCTGCTTAGAAGTGTGCTGTTTATTTGTAAAACATCTCAAGAACATGTGAACTGATTTATGTGATATAAATTGCTGGTACCTGAATGTCAGGATGACATTGTATTTGGAGGGGAGAGTGTGACAGAATGGAAGATGTTCTGTTTTAATAGTGCAATTGCTCATCAAGGTTTAATTCTCTCACTTTAACTGAGGATGTTCAGTAAGCATGTAGTGGCAACAGTTTGCCACAAGAGGGCATATCAAATATAGTGTGCACTCCTGACTCAGCAAGCTGACAGTAATTAAGTACTATGTTTGGCTGAGGAAGGAGGAAATGCTCATGTTGCCCTCATGTCTGTTTAACAGGTAACTATCCACACAAGTGACACAAATATAGCAATGTATGAGATTATTGAGAAGTCCATGTGAATGTGGGGAATGTTGGCCGTTTACCCCTTGTGTTAAATGTTACCTAATGTTGTTAGTCTGAGTAAGCTGGCAGCTAAGCTAACTTTAACTGGTTGTGTTGGGACTTATAGGATATACTGCCATAATTATTTGTGTGTTAGGAGAATTGAGCTGTAACTGAATAATTTGCTATTGAACTGAATTTAGGACTGTTTATTGTAAGTGCATGAAGCTGACAGTAATTAAGTACTATGTTTGGCTGAGGAAGGAGGAAATGCTCATGTTGCCCTCATGTCTGTTTAACAGTTTTCAGCAATAAAAGAACAACCCGCAACAAACACACTGACTCATTATTGAAGTGTGCAACACACTATATCAGTTAATTTTGGATTAAACTACTGTTTCTATCTAAATGTCACTTTTTTCATTATCAGGTTTTTAAAGACCTGTCTATATCATTATTTGTTTTCGTTTACTGTATTTTATTAAAAGTTCTCAAGGTGCTTCATTTGTGAATCAGTGAAGTCTTTGTCAAAAGAAATGTCAAGCTCCAGGTGCTCAGTTGGTGTCCAGATAAACATCTTGCAGCTCAAAAGTCCAAGACAACATCATTGTTAGCTGGACCTGGAGATGTGGATTTTTAATGCTTAGACTGGACTCTGTGTTTGCCTTAAGGTAAATAAGATTGTGTCCCACCTCTCTTAACATAACAGGACCAACCTTTTAAATGTGAAGATACTGATAAGCTTCAGAGCTTTTCAGATTGCTCATCGCTTCACCATCTGAAGCAACTGTCAACAAAGTAGCTAAGTATGCTAGTAGCTAAACATGCTAGTGTACGTTATTTTCGGACACTTCTTCAAGTCGTCCACCCACCCCTCAATAGCTGTAGGTAGCGGTAAAACTATTTCTCCACATTTGAGTTGTGATCGTTTGTGTTCCCACATATTTTATGACCTAAAACCTCTGACGAAAACCGGTTAGCGCGTTGCTAGAGTGTAAAAAAAGTGCCGGTTCTAACTTTCGGCGGAAGTCGTACACGTAATTCGCGCAAGGCATCATGGGGGCTAGGAATAAGGTGGATATGGCTTATTTAAACGCTAGAATCACCTAACCTGCAGTGTTTTACTTGCCTCAAATTATCTGCCTCAGCAGCATACACACCCGTTTTAGCTCGTTGTTAGCTTAGCTTTTAGCAACAGCAGGTTTTGTTCATTCATGTGAACAGAGCTAAAACAGCTAGCAAATAAAGAAAACAGAACCGATTACCTTCAACTTCCAACTGAATGTCCAGTCGTCGTCCAGAGTCAGACCAGTCGACGTCTAATAAAAAGCAAGTTTTACGAGCGCTGAGTCCGAGACAACAACAGCTTCTTGTCCGACAGATGAAAAGGAAATAGCTACATTTGAACGAAGTGCGCGAAGCAAGAGGCGTTGATTGGTTGGATATGATCACATGCTACTTCCCCCGATAAACAAGAGTGGCGTTGATTGGTTAGGACAAAGTTCACATGCAACCTGACAAGCAAGAGTGGCGTTGATTGGTTAGGACAAAGTTCACATGCAACCTGACAAGCAAGAGTGGCGTTGATTGGTTGGGACGTACATGATCACAGCAAACAACTTCACGTTTCACGCCTGGAGTAACGCAGAATAAAATTGAATAATGATAATAATAATGATGATAATAATAATACCCTGATGCATGCTCAATAATAATAATAACAATATAATATATATATATATATACAACAATATAAAAAAACAGCTCGAGCTGTTTAAAAAAACTGACAAAACGTTTAAAACAGAAGTACTAAAAATAAACCAGTGTGAAAATACTTTGTGTAAAGAAACTGGCAGGTGGCAAAGGGAACGTTTGTTTAACGTTATAAGAACGTTAGGTTAGAACGTTATATCTAGGTTTGTTCAAACGTTAGTCAAAACCTTCAAAGAATGTTTTAAGAACGTTAGATCTAGGTTTGTTCAAACGTTAGTCAAAACCTTTAAAGAACGTTCTAAGAACGTTGTGATCTAACAGAACCATGTAAGAACCATACCAGAACGTTAGTTTAACGTTCCCTGTTACTTGGGCGACACTCCGGTCTAAGTTTTGAAAATGGTGTCTGGACGTTAAAATAGTTTTCACTATTGATGGATGGACCTCTGCTTTAGGATTTACGTGGCAAGATGGCGCCAGTGTGTTGGGCGTCTCGTCTGCCACTCTGTCTTTTTTTATTATTTTTGTTCCTCTGCTTTTATGATGTGGACTCTCTACTGGTGTATGATCGCCAAACCCTTTTTGGGCTTCGTCTGCCTGCTGCTAATATTTTACATCATCATGAGAAGCACGATTCTTTGCCCCCGCTGTTGGCCGGAGTTCCATCATACCTGTGCCGGGTACCACACCCCCCTCGCCGGAGAAGACGTCACAGGCGTCGAGGTAAACGCGGTGGGCTCTTGGTGAAGCTGAGGACCGTTTTGGCAAGTTCGCCGGGAGTATTCCTGTCCCAGATTGGATCATTTCCTGGTCTGCATGCTTCGCGGCGCTCCTTGGACCCGGTTGATTCCTGGCTGGTACCTGTTGTCGACTCGGATCAACATTTCTTTCCTCCACGTCTCACTCCTCCACATCTGCGCTGGCGAAGTGCCGACCTTGGAAATCTGCAACACTTTGCTCGGATTAATTCTCCTGCTGCATCGCCAGAACCAGTTCCTATCCGGATGGGTCTGGTAAACGCGAGATCTGTTGCAAACAAAACTTTTATTCTGAAGGATTATTTTTTGTCTCAGGGTTTGGACTTTCTCTCCGTGACGGAATCTTGGATTTCTTCTGGTGAGTCCAGTGTTTTCTCTGAACTTTTACCCCATGGCTGCTCATATTTTAATACTCCAAGGCTCTCGGGCCGTGGAGGAGGTTTAGCTGTCATTTATAAATCTTGTTTTGACTGTAAGCAGTTGTCCCCCCCGACTGCTTTTTCTTCGTTTGAACTGAGCATGTTTGAGCTCGGCTGCACTCCTCCACTTTTGTGCGCAGTCATTTACAGGGCTCCCAAGTACAATAAGGATTTCATACGGGACTTTTCTGATTTTTTGAGTGATTACATGTCCAAATATGAGCAAATTTTATTTTTAGGAGACTTTAATATCCCGGTGTGCAGCCCTGGAAAGCCGCTGGTGAAGGATTTTTTAGATTTAGTGGATGCATTTGGTCTCACTCAATCAGTGAAGGGCCCAACGCATGAACGTAAACACACCCTCGACCTTGTTTTATCTTATGGATTGTCTATTTTAAACTTGGAAATTGGTGATGCATTGTTTTCCGACCATATGCCAGTTTTATCAGAGTCAGAGTCAGAGAGAATTTATTGTCATTTGCACCGCATGTAGTACATGTGTTGAAAACGAGATTATGTACACAGGGTCCCAGTTACATCCAACAACAAATGCAAGAGAAAAACAATAATAACATCTAGGATTAACTAAGAGAGACATCACATCAGCTAGTAATACACTAAGCCCTAATGTAGTAGAAAAACATCATTATAAACAGCAGCACGAACATGAGCAGATGGTCACAGATGAACGCAGCAACAAGAAACAGATCAGTATCAGTATGATGTGACATTTTGCAGTGTTTATTCTTATTATTTATTTATTCATGAGTCTGACAGCCTCAGGGTAGAAGCTGTTTCTCAGTCTAGTGGTTCTACATTTGATGCTCCTCAACCTCCGTCCCGAGGGGAGTGGTGCAAAGAGTGAGTGTGCTGGGTGAGTGAGGTCTTTCATGATGCAGGTGGCTCTTTTTCTGCATCTGGAGGTGTAAATGTCTGTGATGGTGGGGAGACTGACTCCCACAGACTTCTGTGCAGCCTTCACCACTCTCTGTAGAGCTTTTCTCTCTGCAACTGTGCAGCCTCCATGCCACACGTTGATGCTGGAGCACAGGACGCTCTCCACTGCACACCTGTAGAACGAGGTGAGGACTGGGCTTCTCAGACCGGCTCGTCTCAGCCGTCTGAGGAAGTAGAGTCTCTGATGACCTTTCTTGATCAGGCTGGTGGTGTTATTGCTCCAGCTGAGGTTATCATTCATGTGTACACCCAGGTATTTGTAGCTGGAGACCACCTCCACCGCAGATCCACCTATATACAGTGGGGTGTGGGTGTGTTTGTTCCTTCTGAAGTCCACAATCATCTCCTTCGTCTTCTTCACATTCATGTGAAGGTTGTTCTCTTTGCACCAGCTCTCCAGATGTTCCACCTCCTGTCTGTAGCTGGATTCATCATTATCTGTGATGCATCCCACCACAGCTGTATCATCTGCAAACTTAACAATATGACAGCCTGGATGTGTGGCTGTACAATCATATGTGAGCAGAGTGAACAGAAGAGGGCTCAGCACACATCCCTGAGGAGAGCCAGTGCTGAGGGTGATGGTGGAGGAGGAGAAGTTGTGGATCTTCACGGACTGTGGTCTGTCTGTTAAGAAGTCTAAGACCCAGTTACAAATAGAGGGGCTTAGTCCAAGTGTGGATAGTTTGTCTATCAGAGTTTGGGGGATCATGGTGTTGAAGGCAGATGTGAAGTCCACAAAGAGCAGACGCACGTATGAGTCCTTCTGATCCAGGTGGGTGAGAGCAGTGTGGACCACAGAGGAGATGGCGTCTCCTTTATTTGATTTTATTCCTGTTTCTAAAGCTGTTAAACCCTGTGCTCCTGCTCGAAGCTGCCGTGTTTTTAACTCATCCACTGCTGCTCATTTTTCCACTGCCTTTAATAGTTTAAATTCACAGCTCTCTGTGTCTCTCAGCACTGAGGAGCTTTCACTACATTTTGATTCTTTATGCAACACTATTTTGAATGATGTGGCCCCAATTAAAACTAGGCGTTCAAAGCCTAAATCTGACCCGTGGTTGAGTGACCATACCCGTGCCATTAGGCAGGTATGCAGGAAAAATGAACGCAAATGGAGAAAGGATGGTCTCCAAGTCTCATTTGATATGGTGAGAGAGAGTTGGCGTCGCTATCAACAAGCTGTAAAAACAGCCAGAGCCAAATATTTCTCTGACATTATTGTTGCCAACTCTCACAACCCCCGTGTTCTTTATGATACAATCAACACGGTCCTAAATTCACATGAACCGGTTCCTATTGAAGCATCTAAAGAACTTTGTGATAAGTTCCTTCAATTTTTTTTGGACAAGGTTACGAACACGAGGGCTTGTATTTCTTTTCCTTCCCATGACCCTTCCATCCTGGTCCCCTGTCCTGCACTTTTTGATCATCTGGAGCCTATTTCTCTCTCCTACCTAGAGAAAATTGTCACCAGTATGAAACCATCAGGTTCCCCCCTTGATGTTGTACCTCCTTGTTTTCTTAAGGAGGTATTTTCTACAGTTGGCTCTTTTGTTCTAAATTTGATCAATAGCAGCTTAATGTTTAGCGTGGTGCCAGGCAATTTTAGACATGCTGTGGTTCAGCCATTATTGAAAAAACCTGGCCTTGATCCTACCTCTTTGTCCAACTTTAGGCCAATTTCAAAGTTACCTTTTATTTCAAAAATATTGGAAAAAGTTGTTTACACCCAGCTGAAGGACTTTTTGGATGAATTTAAAATTTTGGAGGTCTTCCAGTCTGGTTTTAAAACCTACCATAGCACTGAATCTGCTCTTTTAAGGGTTTTTAATGATATATTTTTATCGCTGGATTCTGGAAACTGTGTTTTACTTGTGCTTTTAGATTTAACAGCTGCTTTTGACACAGTCGACCATGAAATTCTTATCGCCAGATTGGAGCAATGGGTGGGCATCACTGGCTCAGCTCTGCAGTGGTTTAGGTCCTACCTTTCAAATCGAAGTTTCAGTGTGAAGGTTGATAATTTTACCTCTGCATCTGCTGCCCTCCCCTGGGGTGTACCCCAGGGATCTATCCTTGGTCCTCTGCTCTTCTCACTTTACCTTCTGCCACTCGGTTCTATTTTCAGAAAACATGGTGTGCAGTTTCATTTGTATGCGGATGACTGTCAAGTCTATTTTCCTATAAAACAAAATGGCTCCACGCAGTCTCTTTTGGACTGTCTTGGTGACATTAGAGGGTGGATGGCGCTTAATTTCCTTCATTTTAATGATAAAAAGACCGAGGTTATGGTCTTTAAATCTAGTGCTCCTGACAGCCCCACCACTTTTGATTTTTCCTCTTTGGCCCCATATGAAAAGTCGATTGTGACAAATCTAGGAGTGAAAATTGACCCCTGCCTGAAACTGGACTGTCACATCAACAGCATGGTTAAGTCCTCGTTCTTTCATTTGAGGCGCCTGTCAAAAATCAAGCCCCTCCTTTCTAGACGCCACTTAGAGACCGTAATCCACGCTTTTATTACTTCACGCCTGGATTATTGTAACTCTCTTCTGATTGGAGTAAATAAGGCCTCGCTTTCTCGGTTGCAGCTGGTACAAAATGCTGCTGCACGATTTTTGACTGGTACAGGCAGACGTGAGCACATCACTCCAGTCTTAATGTCCCTTCATTGGCTTCCTGTCCAGTTTCGAATCCATTTTAAAGTTTTATTGTTTGTTTTTAAGTCTTTGAACGGTTTTAGTCCCTCTTATCTGTCTGAACTGCTTCAGCTTTATGTGCCATCACGTGCTCTCAGATCCGCTGACCAGATGCTTTTAGCAGTCCCAAAAACCTTTTATAAGACCAGAGGAGACAGAGCATTTTCAGCTCTGGCTCCTAAATTGTGGAACGAGCTGCCACTGAAGGTCAGGCAGGCCCCATCAATATCTGTTTTTAAAACTCGTTTAAAAACACATATGTTTTCATTGGCTTTTAAACCAGAATGAGTTCACATCTCTGTTTTAATGTTGTATTATTTTACTTGTGATGTTCCGATATTTATATGATTGAGATTGATTGTTTTTATTGTTTTGTGCTTGTTTTTATTTTTGTACAGCACTTCGGACGGCTGCTGCTGTATTTTTAAGTGCTTTATAAATAAACTGGTATGGTATGGTATGGTATTGATCCATGATTACAAGGTTGACTAGACAGTATTTTAACTACTATTTTAACATCAAAGCTGTTACAATCTAAAGGGAGAAGACCTTTTTGTTAAACCTAAATACGGAACCAGTTCGAGGGGTCGGTCAACCTCAATTCAGGGAATTGGTTTGTGGAACGTTTTGGATACTGAAATTAAAAATGCCGCTTCATTATTTATATTTAAGAAAATAATCAAAACAGAATTATTACAGGGGTATATATAAAATGGTTGTCTGTGTGTTATTTTGTAATTCAATGATTACGAGTTATTTTTATTATGTTATTTGTTGATTTTTTTAAATTGACTGTTAGTAAAAGGGGGCAGCTATAATAAGATTTTCTCTTCATTCTGCCACCCTTCATTTTATTTCTTAATATTGTATAGTTACATTTGTGATTGTTGTTTTTTTTTTTGTTTGTTTGTTATATTTTAAAATGAATACATTTAATATAAAAAAGAAAACTATAGTTGATGACAAACTGGAGTTGAACTGATCAGAGTCTTTTCCTTTGTTAGGTGTGTCTAATGCTCCTTTTTTCAGGCAGACAACATTTTACTTAATGTTTTTACTGCTGTTAAAATGACATTTGTTTTGCTTTTGTGTTGAATAAAAACTTTCAAAGGTAAAATCAATCTTATTTTGATTAATGACATTTTACTCTGGATGTCATTCCTGAAATTCTGATGCACAGAATTACAAGTCCAAGTGTGAACTGTTACAGAGCAAACAATAAAAACATGCACTATCTGCAGCATTGTTCATTAAAAATGACAACACTATTAATGTATTACAGAAAATATACATACAGTACGCACACTTAATGATACTGTAGACCATTGCATTAGGTAATACATTCAGCAAGTACGTTTACTTTAATACTTTAAGTATTTTTAAAAGCAAGTACTTATTTATTTTTACTTAAGTAAAAACATTAATATGGTACTTCTACTTTTACTAGAGTACATTTTTGCCTGTTTATTTGTACTTTTACTTAAGTGTTCAGCCATTGAAGACAGCACCGGCTCCAAACTTCCTTTAACCCTAAAGGGCGAGATACACTCGAGCGTCCTCACGATACGCCAATACGCAGCGTACGTATGCCCCGTACGCAGCGTAGCCCCGCGTAGCCCCTCAGGGCAAGTACGCGCAAAAGTATTTTTTTACTACGCATACGCGATTCGCATACGCGATGCGCGGTGTCTGACCTAAACTTCCCCGGCTCCGGACTGTTTTGTATGTTACACAAATGAAATAAATTCCTCTTTTTTATCGCTGATCGGGCCTTTTCTTTTGTTTTTTTGCCTAAAGTCAAGTAACCGCTTCTTCCTCCGTTCACTCGATGAATGAAATGAATGAATTCAGGTCCTACCTGGGTGCGCGATGTTTTATATATTCCCTGGTGGGCTGTGGGCTGCAGGAAAAGCACTCCCTGTTATTATTTTTATTTCTGAGAGAACTTTTTATAACATATATAGTAGAAAGACCGTATCAGAACACCGCAGAAGTCTGAGCGAGCTGCTCACGATAGGTTTCACTTTGAGCTGACTGAAATCTGTCAATCATTTCAGTAGGCGTGTCAAAGTGACCAATCAGCGAGCTCAGTTGAGTCCTCTCCGTGGAGCGAAAAACTACCGGAAGTGACGATCGGAAGTGACGGTACGGAGGAAATGACGTAGAATTTGGAGCGAAAACACGAGAATCTACGCGAGAACATCAGCCGAGCTGTAGCAGAGGCTCCGTATACGCGCGTATACGCGCGTATACGGAGTCTGCTTCACTGTATCTCGGCCTTTAGATGCATAAGTGGGGTCAAAAATGACCCGAGGGTTGTTATTCTTCAAAAACTCTGAAACTAAAAGTTTTTACTCTGCCATATTACAGGTATTCCTCATAAAACATGTTTGTGACTTCAAGCCATTTGAATTTTTTAAAATGTTTTTATACATTTTCAGAAATTGCAGTTTTTGTGTCACTACCCCAGTTTTTCATGAGTGGGGTCAAAAATGACCCCAAGCATTTCCTATAGAATCTCAAGGGTTTTCTTTGGGAACCTTTGATTCTTACCAACTGTGACTGTCAAGATACATTTTCTGTCTCATTTACACATCTGATACCTGCAGTCTCACCACAAGGAGGTCAGTTTGACACAGCAGCATACAAAGTACATGTATTATCTGCATTTACCAACTCCATGACTTTACTGTGATAGAATATCATGTTGGTCAACAAAGTAGACACTCGGCTAACTACAACATAATGTTAGTACTTACCGTAAGCTAGCTAACATTACACTAGTTTAGTAAGCCAGCTGATATTACTGCATTTGTTGTGTAGAGACTCATTGTATTCATAATTCCTTGTAACAAATGCAAACCCGTTAGGTAACCTATTATATATTATTATATATAAATTATTTTAAAAATCTGTATGCCTCTTTTAACACCAAGCCACAATTTACTGAGAAGTCGGTCAGGGCCTGCACCTGGGTTTAGCACCATCTCTCCAATAGATGCATGAAAGCAGTTTATCACTGAGAGTATATTAGAAGAGTAGCACGGTGGTGCAACTGGTAGAGCTGCTGCCTCTCAGCAAGCAGGTCCCTGGTTCAAATCTGCGTGCCTTTCTGGGTGGAGTTTGCATGTTCTCTCCGTGCATGCGTGGGTTCCCTCCGGGTACTCCGGTTTCCTCCCACAGACTAAAAACATGCATGTTTGGCTGATTGGTAACTCTAAATTGACCCTAAGTGTGAGTGAGAGAGTGAATGGTTGTTTGTCTCTATGTGGCCCTGTGATAGACTTGCAACCCGTCCAGTGTGTACACTGCCCCTCGCACAGTGATTGCTGGACATGGGCACCGGCGACCCCCGTGACCCAAAAATGAAAGAAGCGGGTAAAAGATAATGGATGGATGGATAGTATATTAGAAGAGATGTTGACATGAACAAACATGGAGGGAAGAAAAGTCACAATAAGCAGAGGAAAAGAGTGGAAAAATCTAAGCAAAGAGGAGCTCATGGCCTTCATTGGAGTGACCATTCTTGCACGAAGTGAGAAGAACTGGAATGTACCAATGTGTGTGCTCTTTGGAAGTTTTCTACACAACCCAAGGTACCCTGAACCTACCAACTGACATCACTGAAGCAACTGGAAGATGTGGAGTGACAAAAGTTGCAAACAAGTAACAGGAGAGAGGCACAGAGGGCCAACAGAAGAGAAAGAGTTGCCAGATGTGTCCAAGAAACAGACTGCAAAGCCACCAATTGGTGCAGGAAATGCAGTACTACAGTGTGCAATGGTCACAGCAAAAAGCAAAAATTTTGTGACAACTGCGCACAGTGAATAGAGAAAAAGATGTTTGTGTGGGCAGTGGGCACATGTGAGTGTACAATGTTCTGGTCGTTTGTTGATTCTCTTTTTTGTCCTTCAGAGAGATGGACATTCTAGCAATAATTTTTGAAGATTTTTGATGTTATTTCATGTGAAAAAATGTTATAAAAAGTTATGAATAACCATATTAAATGTCAAATCAGTCTTTTGTTGACCCAAATATAATAAATATAACTACCTTTAACCAAAATTAAAGACATTTAAATTCATTGCAAAAACGCATTGATTCTAATTGGGGTCATTTTTGACCCCACTCATGGAAGAATGTAGGTATTGGTCGTTCATGCATCCTAGGGTTAAGGCAGGATGAAGCACGGCTGCTAGCTGTTTCAGCTTCAGAGGGGGACATGTTCGCGAACTCCGCATCCAGTGAGTCAAAAAAATCATCGAGCGAACAGTCCCCCCTCGGTTGAAACTCGTCCTCCTTAGAGAAAAAGAGCTCAAACCGGCACTGCTTCTCCTCAGCCAAAAATTTTTTACAGGCTGGACAGGAGAAGAGCGAATCCAAAGCTTGCAGAGCGTGGTCAGCTCCCAGGCAGCTTTCGCAGGTCCCTCAATAAGATGTAGCCCGTCTGGCACACGGGGCACAGACCGATGGTCTTCTTAGTTGAAGTCCATCTTGTGTCGTAGAAGTAAGTGTTCTTTGCGTTGGCTGAAGAAAAACGGGAGTCGAGCTCCGGTCCAGATGCAATTTATAGCGGACCGGGTGGGGCCCACAGGAGGTGGGAGTGGACTAGAAGGTTTCAGTGTTCGGCGCGCTGCGAGCAGATAAACCCAATAGCGACAGCTTTTAAAGGGCGTAGCTTACACAAAATAAAACAATGTTTTTGAGGTTTCATATTGCTTAAAAGTAATTTCCTCAAATGACTGGGGTGGCCGAAGATTAATCTATGGTGGCCAAGGCCACCTTTGGCCACCCTGTTTCCACCATTGTGCTTGATTGTAGACAAAATCACCAGGATCTGTTACTCTGCACCACTTCGAACAAGAAATAAACAACCTACCTCTGTTCTTCACCACAGTGTAACTCCTACCCATTTAACTTGTATCAAAAATATTAAAATTTACTTCCCTTTTCAATTCCAGTCCAGAAAAACACTAATCTCAAAAACTACAAACATTCATTATTCAAATCCCTCAGCTACGTGGGACCTCGGCATAGTGCTTGTTTTTTTGTGTTCCCTCTTTGGGATCACCACAGCGAGTCTTCCTCCTCCATGTCACTGTCCTCGTCCTTCTCAAAACTGTGTTTGTTGTTCAGCTTAACTCAGCCATGTGAATAGCTTTTATTTTCCAACATTTTAGCTTAATTTTGTGTCTTGTGCTGGTTTCTATAAAACATTGGACTTTTATCAGGCTGGTAAGAAATTTGTTGGTTTCGCAGTTGAAAAGCAGACAGCTCTCTGTTCTCCTTTCCACTGACATTTGTTTACTATTCATAAAATTGCTCAAAATATATATATTTTAACATTTAAATATGTTATTTTTGCAAACAAAATGATAAATCACTTTAATTTTGCTTTAAAAGTGATTTTGAACTTCAAGCCGTGTTTAATCATGGTAAAACCGATTACACACGAACGGAACGCACCATCTGTGACGTAGTGTGCAGAGTGAGAGGCAGAGGGCTCTGGGCTTGTCAGTGTGCACATGTGAGCAGCTGACATTAAGGTAAGTCTGATACAGCATCAGACCTAAATTAGATCCTGTTGTTTCTTGTTCCATCACCCAAACTATTTTCTGCTTCCCAAAATGAAGACAAATAGCTCAAATCTTCACATAGATTGCTAAATTCGTTGTGTTTTAAATTGTCCACTATTATGCTGGCTACCCACCAAACGCGTTTCGGGCGGCGGAAGCAGCCGGTTTACATTGAAAGTCTATGTGGAGGAGCGGCGAGGAGCGGCGAAGCATGACGCGGCACGTTTTGAGCATTTCGAGCAGCGCGGCAGTTCTTTTCCGCGCACGCGACGCGTCCAAACCAGCCCCAGCCGAAGTTCAAATATTTGAACTTTGGCTACTCGCCGCGTTGCAGCAACCAATCGGGAAAGACTCTGCTATGTGATGACGCAACGACGACAGGACTTTTTTTGTGTGACTTTTTTAACTTACCCCAACAAGCCTCCATGAAGAAACCAGCCTCCGGTAAGAAACTTGGCATTTTTACAGTTGCCGCTGTCCGCTCAAGCGTACGATCCCCCCAAACATAAAAAAAAAAAAAAACGTTTTAATCTCAACAAAGACTTTCGGAGCTGCAGTTCGGCTCGTAGAAAACCCACTCAAGTACCGTATTCTTCGGATTATAACACGCTCCTGTGTATAACACGCTTTGTCCAATTATTGCCAAGAAGAGGGTCCGACTTCATTTCCCTTGGGCTACATTTTATCCTACTTGCAGCTACTGTTGGACATAAATTTAGCTTTCCGCACAATTAAAACTTATGCTGCAGCAATCCCTTTCTGTCATGAAGGTTTCAATGATTGTTCTATCACCTTTTTAACAAAACAATTTTTGTAAGCTGCGCGCCGGCTCAGGCCAGTGACGCGAGCCCTGGCACCACAGTGGGACTTAGTATTCGTCCTCAGTGCAATAACTAAAGATCCGTTCGAGCCCTTGGACCAGATATCTTTGAAGTATCTGTCATTTAAAACAGCCTTGATATTAGCTCTGACATCAGCTAAAAGAGTGAGCGACTTGTCAGGTCTGTCCGTCGCTCCTTCTTGTCTCAGAATTCAAGGAGATGGAAGTTCAGCAGAACTCCGACCAAATCCTTCTTTTATACCCAAAAGCAGTGGTGGGCAGATGAACGCTAGGGAGCGCTAAAGCGCTAATCCGCTTACAGTGGACCTAAACTTTTTGTCAGCGTTTTTGTGAATTGACTAACTTTTATAATTCATAAGCGGATTTGTGCTATTTTTATTTAAAATGCAGTACCGCTAATAACTAATTATCTATCAGTAAAAACCAATAAACTTATTTACAAGCTCTTATGCTGCTTGTTTTACCTTTTTCCCCACCGTAAGAGCAGAGAGGAGGAAGGGTGTGAGGGGGAGGGGGGCAGAGCTGAGAACAGACTCGGATCTACCATGTAGGTAAATGCTGATAATAATAATAATAATTGTCTAATCTTGTCATCTGCGTATGTTTCCC
>JBBPBX010041356.1:0-13733 GCA_038048925.1 Garcialebias charrua
CCGCTTGTCTCAGCAGGTTGGCCTCCAGGGAGCTGTGCTTGAGTGGTTCAAATCTTACCTGTCTGGGAGAACTTTTTCTGTCATGATAGGCGATCTGTCCTCCTCTTCATCAACCCCTCTGACCTCTGGCGTACCACAGGGATCTATTCTAGGGCCAGTCCTCTTCTCTCTTTACATGCTGCCATTAGGATCAATCATTGCACGTCATAACCTGTCTTTTCACATGTATGCAGACGATTTACAAATCTATCTGCCAGTCACTCCCAACCCCTCACTCAGTTCAAACACTCTTGTCAACTGCTTAAATGACATTAAGCACTGGCTCTCTCAAAACTTCCTCCACCTAAACACAGATAAAACTGAATGCATTTTATTTGGTGCACCTGATGACACCAGCAACATCCTTCCCAGTCCCAATGTTGGTTTCCCCCTCCCCCACTTCAACCCGGTGGTCAGAAATCTTGGAGTGCAGCTTGACTCCAACTTAAAGTTTGATAAACAGATCAGTTCTGTTGTCAAGACCAGCTTCTTTCAACTCCGACTGCTCTCCAAAGTCAAGTCATTTCTCAGCCGTGCTGATCTGGAGAAGGCCATCCATGCCTTTGTGACCTCCAGACTTGATTATTGTAATGCTTTGTATGTTGGTATTAATCAATCCTCCATCTCCAGATTACAGCTTGTACAGAACTCTGCCGCGCGCCTTTTGACCAACACACGAAAATATGAACACATCACTCCTGTCCTGTCCTCTTTACACTGGCTCCCGGTTCAGTTCAGGATACAGTTCAAGCTGCTCCTGTTTGTTTTCAAAGCTCTGAATGGACTTGCACCTCTGTACATCTCAGAACTTTTGAAAGCCCATCAGCCCAGCAGAGCTTTACGATCTGCCAGTCAACACCTGCTGGAGGTCCCTCACTCAAGGTACAAACAATGGGGAGACCGGTCATTTTCTGTTGCCGGCCCTAAAGCCTGGAACAGTCTCCCCCTTGAGCTGCGTGCCACCTCTGATCTGACTCTGTTCAAAACCAGACTGAAGACACACTTGTTCAAAAAAGCTTTCAGTGTGTAACTTTTATTATTTTTGGTATTTTAGTATGTAGCATTTTTTATTTCCATTGCCTTTTTATTTCCTCTAGTTCAAATAAGCTTCCAGTGTGCAACTGTTATTACTTTTGGGATTTTAATATGTAACATTTTTTATCTACATTGCCTTTTTATTTCCTCTTGTTCAAAAAGTTTTAGTTTGTAGAATTTTTTTATTTCCATTGCCTTCTTTTATTGCTGTTGTTTCTTATTCTATTTTCATTGATTTATTGTTCCAGTTTTTTTCATCCTTTTATCCTGTTAAGCACCTTGGTCAATGCAAGGCATTGTTGGAAGGTGCTATACAAATAAAGTTTATTATTATTATTTATTATTATCTAGTTGACAGTTTTATTTTGAAAGCGAATGTTTTGGGAAGTAAATAATTCATAAATGAGGTCAAAGAAATTCAACACGTCTGTTTCTCAATACGAACGTTGCTAAAGCAGAACTTGGTCGAGTGTTTCGTCTCCTTGTAATTCACATGCACACGATTGCATGGAATTAAAGTCAATAATAAGCTCCGCCCCTCTCATGAAACCTCATGGACCACCTTGCCCCCCCTCAGTAAACATATTTCTTCAGCGGCTGAAGGTAATAAGCAGGACTGAATGGGCTCCACGTCCCTGAGCACCTGAGCCAACACCCTGATGCTCGGTGTCATCAGACGTTAAGGAATCAAGGAATCAAGGAATCAAGGAGTTTTATTAACATTGCATCAATTTCCACCGATTACAACGTAAGTATGTATTGCAGGCATCCAGAAGAGAAATGAGTGCAAAAGCTGCAGCAAAACAAAGCATATTACATGTTTTATCAACACACGATATGTTTTATCAACACACGACATGTTTATTCAACACATTGATATGCTCTTAGCGCGGCCAGGCCCAATCTGTCTCCAGATGAAGGTCAAAAGCAGGAAAAACAGGCAGAAACACTGGGATTCACAGCATTGATATTAAAAAAAGATGAATCACATTTTGTCTTCAAGACACCGCGTGATTCAGTAAAAACCATATCAGAGCACATTTAGGTACAATAACAAAGGAAATACGGCAGGCAAGGAGATTGTGTCCATGATTAATTTCAGACAAACACAAAGTTCAGCAGGTGTGCAGCTGGGTGTTATCCGAAGCCTCACAGAAATCTCTGGGGAGGGGGAGGGGGGGGGGCTCTTCAACTCCTCACTCTAGGAGAATGGATTCCCACAGCCCGCTTGTCAAGGACATGTGCAGAAGCCAGATAATGTTTCGTTTGTTATCCAAATAGACCACAGTGTTCTTTTCCACTGCCGCCTCCAAGTCTGTGGGTGCTGTTTCATGGCCGAAAGAAATCCAAATATGTGGTTCTGCTCTGCCCCGCTTTCATGAGCTTCCACCTGTCCCTTGATCGATCCTGGGTGGCTGCAAACAAGTCCCAAAACGGACAGCAGGTGCACGGTGGTCCACCACTGCACCAATCGTGCGATTGAGCTCATACAGCAGCTGGGATGAGGAGCCCACGACCCGGTTCAGAGAATTTTGCTGATCAGGCAGTCCCGACAGCGCTCTGATAGCCGCCGAAGCCTCCCTCAGCTTCCGATAACAAACAACTCCGGTTACGCCAAAAAACAGAGCAGTTGCTACCAATAATCCAATAATCCACAAATCCTCCACGTCTTCGACACTCAGAACGGACAGACACATGGGCTGCCACTGACCCCACGAGTCCAGCACGTATCCAGCCGCGTGTGTGTCGGAGGGACAGACAGCTTCTCCTGACACGGTCCGCTTCGTGGAAAAAATCTTATCCATTGAAGAAACAGCCCAATTGATTAATTCCATATTGGTTCGAGTGAGCGCTGAAGGGTCGCAGACGAGACGAAAAGCAAGCAGGGAGTAGGAAAAACTTAGGGAGGGAAGAGCAGAAAGATATGCGACCTGCCTTGCCGAGTGCCGGAAGAAGAAGGTTCAAAGCAGGACCGCAGATCTTCACTGTCTGGTTTCATCTCTGCTCCAGTCCAGGAAGCCCCGTCACATCCTCAGAGGCTCAAACCGCCGGACTGAGCCGACACTCACAGGTCACGCCCGTGGAACCACAATCAAAGCGCTGCGTTTGAAGACTACAGGTTAAAAAGTCCAGAGAACCATAAAAACTGCAGTTAGATGAAAAATAAACTGGATTTAGCTGCAGACAGGAGCCTTTCACCTGCAGACGCTGGTTACCTGTCAGAGCACGACACATGTGAAGGGTTCAGTCAGTTTGGGTCGGAGCTGCATCAAATCAAACCAACTGTACACGTGAGACGAGCAGCCACGTTCCAAAAGATGAAACAAATTAAACGACCGCTAGCTGACGAAGGTCAAACCCTGTTTTATTTAACAAGCATGAAAAGATTGATGTTAAAATACCTGGAGTGTCTGGAAAATAAATTACATTTTCATGCTTTAGATTTACAAACAAACAAAAATAAAAGTAAAAAGCAGGTCGTATAAAAGATTCACTGTGCAGATGAATCATAAATTACAACTAAAATCAGAAACTGTTGCTTCAGTGGGTTGATTTGAATCTAAACGTGTATTTTATTATTTTATCAGTTATTTTTAAATTATAGTTAAACACAAACACTGAACAAGAATTTAAAAACATGCCATACACTCAAATGCCATACACTTAAACACACACACCGGCAGAACGGTGTAAATTGACCAGACCTGAAGAGAATGCACTAATAATAAAAATGGCCGACGTTCGACCCCGGCTGCAGTTATAGGAGAACCGAAATGAAGCCGTTAGCTAAACAAAGAATTTGATGGAGTCATCAACAACACGTCCATTCTCAGACTCATCATAAAGCCAGTCGCTTCCTCTCAGCGTCGTGTTTTCCGTTAGCACGTTAGCAGCGTAGCTAACGGCCTCCTTTAGTCTCTGAACCACCATGTGGCGCAGTCGACTGAGTTCTCTTCAAGACGACAGCGTTTTGAGTCTAAGTGCTCCTTACGGCGACGAGCTCGCTTCTAGAAAACTTTCTAAACCCCAGAACGATGAGAACCCTCCGTGTGAAAAAGCCAAACCGGTCTCGGTAGTTAACCGGAGCTCATCCAAAACGAATCGGAATCAAAAAGTGGTTCAAGTTCAAACCACTCGCAGATGAAAGGAGGCAGCGATGAGGTGTTTGAAGACGCAGTGAAAAGATAAACTGCCTCGAAATTAGATGCACGCTCTAATGCTCATCCGTGGTCGGGTCAATTTGTCATCTCATTACTTGAATTCTGTTGTCCACAATTCAATCCGTTTAATTTATATGAAAATTGATGAGAACCAATCTGCTGTACAGGTGATCCCCGACTTACGAGCGAGTTCCGTTCCTACGAATCGATCATAAGTCGAAAATTCGTAAGTAGGAACTCACAACACGTGTCGTTCGTAAGTCCGGATTTTCGGTCGTAAGTAGGGGTTGAACGAGTACATAATTTTTAACCTCGACATTAACATAAAAGAACTCGAACGACGCTCGAGTAGCCGATGACGTCACAGTGTCTTACGATGCAAAATAAATAAATAAATATAAATGCCTAAAAACGTCTTTACAAAAAGAAAAAAAAGACCAACAAAGCATTGGGAGCATTTATTATGCTCCTATCATTTATCATACTGCACATAAGTCACAGGAAAAACAAAACTATTAGTTATATTAATAATATTAAAAGTGAAAGTATAAGCGATGAAAACCGAAACTTAAAAACAAATGGGGCCACAGCCACACCGTACCACCGCCTGCAGCTGTGCAATTTAGGTTTACTTTTAGAGATTGTGTTTATAGATTGTTGGTAGCTCTAGAGAGATGAATATTTGTTTTTTTTTGTTTGTGAAACGAGAGAAAGGAAGCCGTTTCGGCCGTGTTATAATATGGGACCTGCATTGCAACACTGCCCTCTGCTGTCACAATCTACTACAAAGAAAGTCAACACGAAGTAGCGCATTTTATAAAATTATAAACTGTTTTACCTTTTTGACAAGACGGCCTGCTCCATTAACATCCGTGCGCACACAGGAATCCATTTTGTAGCGTCTACTAAAAGCTAAAAGCTGCCCCGCGCGCTGTGAAATGTGAAATGTGACGTCACTACGGGTACCCGAGTTGGACAAAAAAGCCTCGATAGAAGTCAAAGCACTCGAGCTGTCGAAAACTCGGCTACTCTGTTAATGCACTAGTCGTAAGTCGGAAAATGTATGCTAGCGCTACTACGAACACTCGTTTTTCAACACAAACGTACATACTAGTTCATAAACATGCACCGAACTTTTTTTACAAACGGTTAGCTAACACACTTTCATCTAAAAACACATACCAGCGCTGCGCCGAACACACGTTTTTCAACACAAACGTACATACTAGTTCATAAACATGCACCGAACTTTTTTTACAAACGGTTAGCTAACACACTTTCATCTAAAAACACATACCAGTGCTGTATTTTCTGTACAACTTTACCAACTTTACTGTTCGTTAGTCCGTTCGTAAGTCTGGAACGTCGTATGTCGATGACGTCGTAAGTCGGGGACCACCTGTACATGTCATGATGTAATTTTAATGATTTGTTATTAAATGACTCAATTTCCTGATGGGTCAACTATAATTAACGTTTCATGGTCACTTACATCTTATCTGGTCACACAATTTATTGTTTAATCTGAAAAAGAAGAGAATCCGTGATTAATTAAGTAAGTTGGTAACAGGTAACTCTGTGTACATTCTTACATCTGGTGGACCGTACGGTTCAGTAAATATGACCGTACGTGTACCCCTACAGAGCAACAGGTCCAGGAGAGAAGTCCAGACAAGCCTCTTCCCAGCAACACTCCCAACTTCTCCTGGGGATCTCAAGCAGCTCCCAGGTCAGAGAAGATACACGATCCCTCCACTGAGTCTGCCCCGGGATCTTTTCCCAGTGGGAGGTGGCTGGAAAACCTCCAAAGGGAGGTGTCCTTATCAGATGAACCACCTCAGCTGACTCCTTTCGATGCAGAGGAGCAGCGGCTCTACTCCGAGCTCCTCCTCCGATCTCTAAGACCGAGTCCGGCATCAGTACAAAACAAACTCGTTTTAGCCGCTTGGATCCAGGATCTGGTTCTTTTAGTCGTGATCCAAACCTCACGACCACATGTGAGGGTTGGAACGTAGACAAGAGCAGTAAATCCAGAGGTGTAGCTTTCGACTCAACTCCTTCACTAGGACCGCCCGAAACAACGCCCTCATTACTGGACGAGGCTCCCGTTTATCAATCCATCTCCCACTGTGTTCTACCACCGCTCATGAGCAAGACGCCCAGATACTTGAACTCCTCCACCTGACATCTAAAACATATTCAATACGACCTTTTTAAAGAGCTATCAGGAACAGGTAGCATAGTGTTTGCTCATAAATGATATTTTGATGGAACATTAAAGGAGACCAAATATTGGTTTTATAAATTTTTATGGTATGTCTGTCTGTGGTCTATCCAGACCATGTTCATTCAATTTAATGCACAAAATAATTCTTAGATAATAAAATATCCCCTTTCTAGTTCTGCCTTTTCTCACTTTCGTTCTGAACAGGCTGTTTATGATAATGAGCTCTGAAGGCCACGCCCTTCAAAAATCTGTTTACATTAACTCCGCCCTCCAAAGGGTTTACGTTAGCATTTCTTGCACTTTAGAAATGGCTAGTGCTAGCTTAAGATAACTTACCGAAAGCCGTATGCGCGCGCCGCCATTTGCTGCACCTGTTAGCATTAGCCCACCCGAATCCGAGGCTAATGTTAGCTCGTTCCTCCTCCGCCCGCTTAGCTCCGCTCGTTGCATGCGGCGCTTTGGGAGCGATCGCAGACACATACACAAAGTTCACCGAGTGTTTCCAGATAATTTATCCGTATGAGGCAACCTCTGATCGGAGCACGGTCCTCAAAAGCTAGCAGCTCCCGGCGGCAGATGGTCCCTTCGCCGGCATGTCCAATCCCCGCCCGCTTTGCTCCGCTCGTTGCATGGTCAGGCAGCGGTGATCTGCTCGTTTTACGTCTGCCGGCTGCTCGTTGGGAGCGATCGCTAATACGCTAAAAATTGAACTAAAACGTAAAAATAACAATTATACTTTATTTATAAAGCCATTTAAAACAACCACAGCTGCAACAAAGTGCTGTACACATGAAATTAAGAACATTTAAACAAAAGATGAGATGAAATCAGGAAAAACAACCGTCACGTCTTTTATACTGAAGTGGGTTGAGCATCACCAGGGGTTGCTAGGTGAGGGGCTGGACTCAGGTTTGGGGTGGGTTGTCCTGGTGCTTGTGACGTCACAAACCGTAGGATTTGAAAACGAGACGTTTACATCACTGAAAAATAAATCTACTTAGAGTAAATAAACCACTGGGTGCATTTCTTTGGCCCTAGGACTGTTTTTTAAAGAAGTAAATACCCAAAGTAGAGTTAAAAAAAAAACATTAAAAAGTGAATTTTGCATCTGTGGTCCCCTTTAAATATTTACGTGAGAAATTAGAAACAAATACATTTATCTACTTTGTTTTCAAAAAGACCCGTTATTTTTTTTATCTGGAATTTACGCATTTACAAAATGAACCGCTGAAGCAGTGAAGCGCGTCCAGGACGCTTGAAGAGGAGCGTACGTCGAGGTCTTCACTCTGCGGCTCGGCGCCGGAGCAGACAGATGTGCTGATGTGCTGTTTATAGCCGCGGGCCTTTTCCCCGACTTCTGAAGGCTCCCGCTGTCAAACGGCAGCGCCGGGGAACGCGTGACGCCAAAGTTAAATGAAGGTTAAACGGAAGCGCTTCAAAGTGGGAGATCTCCACAGAAACACGACGGAGTGAAGGTTAATGTGGGCCTTGTCGAGACACGGGAGCAGCTTGTAGCTATCGGCCGTCACCGGTTTGAGGTCCAGTTTGGGTCAGAACGCCTCCGGGCCGCCGTCTATTGGTTAGGTGCGCACAGTTTGTACTGATGCTGAGAGAGCAGCTCCGTTTCAGGTTAGGTTTTCTTCTTCTGCTGCCTCGGTGCTCGTTCTGTGATACCAGGCAGGAGGTACCGACCCGGCATTCGCTGGGCCTGAGCCAAATGGCAGCATCCACATCTGATATGTTCACTGAGGCAACGGAACAGCAGAAAAAACAGAAATACTAAAATATTTTTATCAGCTCTGTTTTTGAACAGGAGTTTCTTGATGAAGTCAAAGAGAAAACAAATACAGTTCAATAAAAATGTTAATTAAATGAAGCGGTGAGACACTTTAAAGTTTAAATCTGTTCTTAAAGGTTCAGTATGTAATTTCTGGAACACGCTGGAACTTAGGAAAAATTTGAACAGAGACACGTTTCTGGTCCCTCCCCCTCAGAGCCATATATGGCTCTGAGGGGGAGGGACCAGAAACTTACCCCTTGCTCTGCTGAAATTCAAATTCAAGCTCTGTTTTTATTGGCTGGTTACAAACTCTAGCCGTTTTCGCATTGGCCAGCCCTCAATGGCCCGGGCCGCCCCTGGTTTGCCCAGAGCCCGAACTGGCCCACCCGCGTTCATTACGCATTATGTGAAGAGCAGCCTTGAAGTGGGTGGGGTGTTCTTGTGTGTGCGCTTACAGTGTTTTAAAAGCGGACACGCCGCTAAAAAATGTTTGTTAGCTGAATATATATATACAGCAAACCCCCTACTTACGACTCCATCGACCTACGAACAACGGGACCTACGAACGTATCATATTTAATAAAAATATGAAATTACTGTATTAAAAAAAAAATATATATATATATTTTTTTGTGTTTAAATGTTCTTAATTTCATGTGTACATCACTTTGTTGCAGCTGTGGTTGTTTTAAAGGCTTTATAAATAATAATTATGATAAAAAAGATCATTTCTGATCATTTTTGAGCAATCTTGGGCAACAGGAAGTAGGTCTTCAGTTTACACGGTCACAAATTAATGTAGAACACCGGACGCCATTTTAGGTTCAGTCACTGGGGTCTCCGGTCACAAATTAATGTAGAACACCGGACGCCATTTTAGGTTAGCTGCCCGGGAGCCGGCCGAAGACTGGTGACCAGGATGGCTTCATATGGATTAATTACGAGCTGGAAACGTCTCTGTGAACTTTGTGGATGTCTCAGGCAGCAGCGGATTTATCGCTGATCGTGCCAGGCCGCCGCGAACACCTCCGGCCGGCCTGGCTACACCTCCGGCCTGGCTAGCTCCAGAAGCTAACACGGGAGCTAACACGGGAGCCGGCCTTTTGAACACTTGTGACCAGGATCGCATCATATGGATTAATTACTAGCTGGAATCGCTCTGTGAGCTCTGTGGACGTCTCAGGCTGGAGCAGGAGCTGCAGATTGATCGCGCCGCCGCTCCAACACCAGCTCATGGCTTGGCTAGCAGAAGCTAGCCAGCTAGCTAACACAGGTCTCGAGCAGCTGCGGTGGTTCACTCGCCGGCCGCCGCGCTGCTCGGCCCGACAACAATCAACGCATGGCAACCTAAGATGTCGGCTTTGACCATCTCAAAGTAAGAAAATATATTTTTATTTATTCTGTAAATGTGAATAGCAATGTTTAACATTACAGTACACTACTGTACATGCTTAAATGTGTGCGCGCGCTCCGTTAGCATGATAATTAAAAAAAAAAAAAAAATTCACCCCCTAGCTACGGCAGAATCGAGCTGCGAACCGTTCTTAGGTCCCTAACTCGTTCGTACCTCGGGGGTCACCTGTACAGTATTAGTGTTTCTGAGCTAAATTTTTGTTAATGACTGATTACAATTCAGCTTATGTTAGGACGTAAATAACACGAAGCGCGCACCCATAGCCTACAGAGCATTTCCGCCTTTCAGCGCGAATGCTGAAGTACTATAAAATATAACTAATATTCTCTAACTCTTGCGCGTAGCCAGGGTTTTAAAATATAACTGATAATCTCTAAATCCTGCGCGCGCCAGAATTTTACAAGCGGCAAATCCTTCATAGGAAAGGTTGACTCCAAAAAACTAATAAGCCGCCGTGGCGTAAAGGGATAAGCTCTTGGCTTTAAGCTCACGTTTTATCTTGACCCGTAGGCTACGAGTTCGAATCTCAGCTGGGTCAAGTTATTTTATGTTTGTCTTTTATTGGAGAAAATAAAAAGAAGTATTTACTACTTCTTTTTAGTAACTATTTCTTTTTATTTTCTCCAATAAAAGACAAACATAAAATAACTTGAGACAGAAAAAAGTTTTAATAAGTTTTAATAACTTACCGAAAGCCGTCTGCGCGCGCCGCCATTAGCAGCACCTGTTAGCATTAGCCCCTCCGAGTCCGCAGCTACGGGCAGTCCAGTTTAGCTGCAGCTTCAAAAAGGCTGTCGGCTTTATTATTCCAAGTTTGCTGGGTGTCCCCCGATATCTTCTGCTTCCAGTCCGACATCGAGCCGAGCTCCAGGAACCTCTGATCGCACAAAGCCGGCTGTCCGGTGAAGCTACGAGGGTGCAGCTACGAGGCTAATGTTAGCTCGTTCCTCCTCCGGCACACCGCCCGCTTAGCTCCGCTCGTTGCATGCGGTGCTTTGGGAGCGATCGCTGAGCGATCCGCGGCTGCTGCTTCAGGTCAGACACATACACAAAGTTCACCGAGTGTTTCCAGCTAATTTATCCTATGAGGCAACCTCTGATCGGACGCACGGTCCTCAAAAGCCAGCTCTGCTCGTTGCATGGTCAGGCGGCGGCGATCCGCTCGTTTTATGTCTGCCGGCGCGCAGTTGGGAGCAATCGCTAATACGCTAAAAATTGAAATAAAACATAAAAATAACAATTGTACTTTATTTATAAAGCCATTTAAAACAACCACAGCTGCAACAAAGTGCTGTACACATGAAATTAAGAACATTTAAACAAACAAAAAAATATTTCATATTTTTATTAAATATGATAACCTCGTAAATCCGGGACCTCATAAGTAAGAGCGCTCATAAATCGGGGACTACCTGTATATAATAAATAAATAAATGTACAGTAATGTGGAGGTCCTGCCCCAAGTGGAGGAGTTTAAGTATCTCGGGATCTTGTTCACGAATGAGGGAAAACTGGAGCGTGAGATCGATAGGCGGATAGGTGCAGCGTCCGCAGTGAAGCGGGCGCTGTACCGGTCTGTCGTGGTGAAGAGAGAGCTGAGTCAAAAGGCAAAGCTCTCAATTTACCGATCGATCTACGTTCCCACCCTCATCTATGGTCATGAGCTTTGGGTTATGACCGAAAGAACAAGATCTCGGATACAAGCGGCTGAAATGAGTTTTCTCCGCAGGGTGGCTGGACTCTCCCTTAGAGATAGGGTGAGAAGCTCAGTCATCCGGGAGGGACTCGGAGTAGAGCCGCTGCTTCTCCACATCGAGAGGAGCCAGTTGAGGTGGCTCGGGCATCTGGTTAGGATGCCTCCTGGACGCCTCCCTGGTGAGGTGTTCCGGGCATGTCCCACCGGGAGGAGACCCAGAGGAAGACCCAGGACGCGCTGGAGGGACTATGTTTCTCGGCTGGCCTGGGAACGCCTTGGGATTCCCCCGGAGGAGCTGCTCCAAGTGGCTGGGGAGAGGGAAGTCTGGGCCTCCCTACTTAGGCTGCTACCCCCGCGACCCGACCCCGGATAAGCGGAAGAAGATGGATGGATGGATGGATGTACAGTACTGTACAGTCACCAAGCACTTAGCCTATCCTAACACAGTTAAGGAGTGAGTTGAATTGTCTCCCTCCTCCCTAGCAGGCTCCATTCACATAAAGGGAGCTAGCTCCCTTTATGTGAAAGGGAGACAATTCAACTCATTCCTTCATCTTTAAAAACTGTGTTAGGATAGGCTAAGTGCTTGGTGACTGTCCAGTACTGTACATCTATTTATCTATGAAAAAATAAAAATAAATTTGTATGTGATCCAACTTACGTCATTTTCGAGTTACGAACGGCCCGTAGGTACGGAACTCGTTCGTAAGTCGGGGACTACCTGTAAATAATATAAATAAATAAGAACAAACACACTTAAATAAGCCGATGTAAAATGCTGTTTATACACTCGCTGACCACACCAACAAAATGGCCGTCTGATTGTACAAAACAGCTTATTTCTCAACACCCAAGATAAAAAGTTTTACTGAGAACCAGAACAAGTCCAGTGTTTGGTTTGACGATGGTCTGAATTTAGGGGTTTTCCTCTTCGAGTTGGGGGTCTAATGGAAGCCTTCTTACCTAGGTGTACACGAGGGGTGCAACCAGATCGCTCAAGACAAAAAACTAATATTTCCTGTTAACTTATACAAACACCGTCTTACAAAACTACAATTTAAAAAAATTAACTGTCAATTTTGTCTGGTAGCATCTGGCAACGGAAGTCTTTCAAATTCAGCTGCCCCGACCTCCTGCAGCTACGTGCTGAGTGGGAAGAGTAACACATGGTAATTTACTAACTTTGAAGGTAAAGTTTGAACCCTATTTCAGCTGAGAGGAGTCAGAGGCAAAGTTAAATGTTATACTGTGTGTGTCCTGTGAGTAATACATTAATAAATGTCTGTACGTTAAAGCCGGTGGCAACAGCAAAGCAGATAAAATATTCATTCACCCACCCAATTCCCCAGTCTATTCAGAAGTTATTTAAAAATGTACTTCGTATTAAATGTGTACTGAACAAAGCCATGTGTATACTCAGTAATGGTGTGCATGCATACAGGCTTGCACATGTGACCAAACTCTGAGGTGAACTCACCCTCAGTACACAACTACGCATGGACTTCCTGTTCTGCAGGAAGTCAGCATTTTGCAGCTTCCTGCCATCAATGTTCTGTTAAATATACAGTATAGACTGGGAATATCTTTTTTTTTTTTTATCTGACTCAAATATCTTTCTTTTCCACTACCACAAAAAACTCAGTTAATTTCAAAATTATGTATGAAATGTATCCTTGTACAGTATTTTCTGGTGTATAGGTCGCATTGTCCAATTATCACCAATAGATTGGAAAAATCCCTAGATAGGTTGCACTGGTGTATAGGTCGCACCTACGTTTAGCTCTGCTGCAAATGTCTGCCACAGGAGCGCACAGCAAGGCTTTTAAGAAGATTAACACTTAAAAACAATTATTTGTTTGATAAAAATTATAGCAAATATATGTCTGAGCTGAACTTTTCCTTAATAAATGAACGTAATTGTGAAATGAGCTGGATTTAAAAATTTGTTTCACCGAAAGTGATAACAAGCCATATATAGGTCGCACCTGAGTATAGGTCGCAGCAGAGCCGTATATATAGAGAGTTCTGACACTCTTTGAAGTCGCCAACTGGCAGTCAATCGTTCCAAACAACGGCCATGGAAACCTTGTGGAGCTGCGCCCTCTGGCGGCAACGGAGCGCTACTGCAGGCAGAGTCAGACTGTTAAACAGAGCATGGAACAAATCGCCCCCTCCATGACCCACGTGACTTCCGCATTCCATTCTTACAACGGATCTCTATGGAAGTGTCGCAACTCTCACTTTATATGGCTCTGGGTCGCAGGCCATGAAAAAACATAAAAAGGTGCGACCTATACACCGGAAAATACGGTAATTACTTTTTTCTAAATAAGTTTAATATAAATACCAATTCATGTGCACTCTGTAATTCAGATATTGAG
>JBBPBX010041356.1:13769-24739 GCA_038048925.1 Garcialebias charrua
GTTTTTCTTGTTTTTTTTTTTTTTTAAAGATTTTCGAGTTTGGCTCTTATCTAAGAGTTCTATTCCAGTTCTAAATTTTGCAATAATAAAATTTGATCTATTAGCAGGGGATGAAAACTTAAAATTATGGTAATAACTTCTGGTCAAATATTTTACTCACAAATGCAGTTTCCTGAAAAGTTCAACTGTTTTTTTTTTAAAGTGAAATAATTTTATTTAAAGAAGTGCTTAAACACTGCAACCTTCCAAAAGCCCAGTCTTTATACCACTATAGCTTATTTGCATTTGGCTCTTTATTTTATTCTAGGTTTAAAGCAAACTTTAGCAAAGCCAGTTAAAAATTAAATAAATTATCAGTTGTACTCACCATTGAAGTTCTTTTGAAGATGGAATCAGGCTTTATTTCCTTCGGGGTGATCTTGTTCTTGTTTATCTGTAAGTTTTCATGAAGGCTAACCCGGTTGCTAGCTAAACGGCTAGCGTTCGGTTGTTTTTTGTGAACGTTTGTCTTTAAATAATAACACACCAATAACAGTTAAAAAACGAAATTAGTATTTAGTTACAATACTAAATCACCTCCACCTGTCGTCAAAAGCTAATTAGCTGTGCCGAAACTTAAAAGGGAACACACTTCAATGCCAAATCTGATTAGTTGATTAAACGGAAATCCATATTTAGTTCTAGGTTTTGATTGGCCGAGAATTCTTCACATTTACCCAGAGACCGCAATAGGAGGATTCTGATTGGTTAATTTTCTTTAATAACAAAAAACTGCTGAAAAACATAGAAACAGGCTAATTTTATATAATACTATGTACACAAACTAGTCAGGGAAAAAAATGTTTTCACCTTTTTTTTTCTTCACATAAAAATGCACATATCAAATTATTTAACTTTTTTCCTTGATTTTACTCAAAAACTTATCTGTATACGTACATTAATGGCCCAATTATATTTTTTATTAAACTATTTATGGCATAAAATCAAAAAAGGCCTTCAATACAGAAACAACTGGACCTTATTTGTTTCTGTATTGAACGCCTTTTTTTTGATTTTATCATGTCCTGGATGACTGAGAATCTTCACCAGCATATTTATGGCATACTCTTTATAGAACGTAATAACAAAAATTACTAGTTGATATATTTTACCTTCTTCCAATTAATTTTTTTTAAAAAGATTTTATCTGTTGTAGCTAAGGCTTAACCGACTACCAGGAAAAAATATACTGTAGTCCATGTCCAGCATTGTATTATTCAAGAGAACCATACCAAAGCCCACCCCTTCATATTTGGTATAACTGAAAAGCCCTAAATGTCCTCTGTAGAGAGTAAAAGGAGTTAATTCAGAAGTATGCTGTGGGTGGGAGATATTCAGGTGTACAAATATTCTCCAAGGAGGACAAATTTGAACTGCTGGTAGGAGAAACTTGGAAACATAAATACTTGTAATAAAGCTGTTACGTTTCTATGTCTAATAATCAATAGTGTCAAACACAGTATGTGCTAATAAATACACAGAACAAAAAACTGCAAAACACGAGTGGTTCATATGGATATTTACTTTATTTGGTTTGAGTAATATGTGATGTCTTCATGCTGGAGTTACAGAACCATGAGTCGTTTTCTGTGCCCGTGTGGTCCTTTATCTCAATCTGCAGAGGTAGTGGAAGGACGGACACACTGTGGGGGTGGAAATGGTTAAATACCGAATAATCTCTTTACTCTGATGAAAAAGCACACAGCACATCTGCTAATGGAAGGGCGGAACAGGACTGGGCAGACGGCCGAGACAAAGTGCATCAAAACAAATACATGTATACGCAGAAATAAACCACGTTTACGCAGCTATGACAACACAATATACAGGAATTATTATTTATTGAGAATAAATATTAGTATTAGTTTCGGTGCTAGACATTCTGAACAGTGGTGTTTTGTGGTTTAACGGTTTACATAAATTAAAAAGTGTGGTTTGAAAACATCCAAACAGCAGAAGCTATAAGATAGACTTTAGACCTGCTCGTGTTCAGGTGGCACACAGTAAGGCACGGAGATGATCCAATCCTTCAACCCTGAACAAATCTTCATAAAATGAGCATTTTTCAACACGTAATATCATTTTTTTTACAGGGGAATATAATTTCTAGTTCAATTAAATATAATCTATTTGTCAATTTACAGCAAAAAAAAATAATTTGTTTTTTAATATACATACAAAAATAAATGGGTCACATTCAAAAGGCTAAATGTTCATGGTATTAATTCGCTTCTTTATATTTTTATGACATTTCCTTTTTTTTTAGCTAACAGAGCAAAACACTACACAGAAAAAAAGCAGTGTATTCATCCCAAAAACATTTGCCCTGTTGCAGCTGAATCACTGTTATTCGTGACCAACACATTTAATTTTATTTCTAACAGATTCTTTTACACACTTTACAAGAGAAAAATGAAAAAGTACCACATTTGATTGGTATTCTTCATTTTTCAAGGTTACATTCTGTTCCGTTTTCATATAACGTAACACTATTTTTTTTTTACATCGAGTCAATAAAACCTCATGAAAAGAAAGAAGAACCAAACATCTTGATGCATCTCTCAGAACCCTGTTTGGACATCAACAAACTGGGAGCTCTGGTCTGGGTGGCGTGGCACCAGTAGGGGGCAGTGTTTTTAGGGAGAAAGTGATTGTACAGCAGGCAGTTTCACTCCTCGACAATCAGAATGAAAATATAGCTCCTCTGTCCGTTCATTCAACAAAGATACGAACATGAGAACGTTATAAAATACCACCTTCACTAGCCTGTAGTTGTTCCGGACTAAACACTGTAGACGTCTGAATCTTGAAGGAAACTTAGGACGGTTTAAGCAAAGTTCTGTGGAAATAGTATCTTACCTGTCGTAGAAGGATTCTGAAGTTAATTCTAACCAGATTGATGAGCTAACGGCTGGTTCGAGTGAGATCAATACCAAAGTGGATTGTTTTCATTTTAGAGGTTCATGAAAATCCCTGAGAGTCTAGCTGTAGCACTTCCTGTGCAGAATATGTTAAATTAGGCCTGTCACGATAGCAAGTCTTGCTGGGCGATTAATTGTCTCAGAAATTATTGCGATAAACGATAATATTGTTTGAAATTTGACAATATTAGTCATATTTGTCCAATTTAAGAAGAAATGTTCGTTATTTTTGTGTGTAGTACCTTTTTTGACCACCAGATGGCAGTATAAGACTGTTTGAACTGAAGGATGGATAGTGAAGGAGCGAGCAGCGTTTCTTTAAGAAAAATAGGAGGGAAGCCCCTTGACGTGACATTCATTCACCCTTTATTTAGACAGGTTAATCCTATTGAGCCTCGAGGACTCATTTACAAGAGAGACTTGATGGGCTGTCTCTCGTTCCTGTTTTTTGGTTTTCAAAATGGCGGACGCTCGGTGTGGTTTGAGCTCTTTAGCTTAGCATTTGTCACGCAAAGCTTTTAATAAAAAAATCAGTAAACAAGTTCTCAGCTTCTTTTTGCAGCGAAAAACAACTTTGTAGACAAAGGCACGGGTTTCAAGTGCAAATTTTGGAGCTTTGACAAGATTGAGGGTTTTTTTCCCCCGAGGTTGGTCTGTTAGCGTAGCTTCTCAACTTAGCTGCTTTTAACGATCCAAAAGCGTGATTTTGGATGGTTAATGGATTTTAAAGAGAAAGGGGAGGGGTCAGTGAAGAGCAATTGAGTTGAGTTTTTTGTCATCCAGTGTCTTCAGTAGAAAGAGAGACATGAAGAAACAATAAAGCCAATAAATGAAAATGAGGTCGATAATTTTAATTTATCATGCGATTAATTGATTTATCGCGACAGGCCTATGTTAAATGTTGTTAAACTGAAGGCAGCGTAAAGGTCTAGAAAACACTGTTTGCATTAGACACAATGTTTTCTCTTTCAAATCTTCATTTATTATTGAACCAAACCTGGACATTGTTGGGACTACTTAGTTCTTTTATAGCCACGACGCTTGCTTCAGTAACTTTTTGAAGAAATTTAGATTTTCAATCTCAGATTTGGTATGGAGAACTGGAGAACTGGATTCTTTTGGCAACACTCGTCCGGACTTGGTAAACACTAAAAACAAATGTTCGTAATCATCCCTACTTTTCAAGGCTGCGTAGGAACCAGCCAGAGCACCGTCTAGAGACCAGAGAACCTTTTATTTGGGCTGACTCAGAACTACCCGGGTCAACCTGACGCAGGTTCAGGTTTTGGAAACAGGTGATTTTATTTATTTTATTTACTCACATTAGTGGTACGTTTCCAGAGGTGGTGCTATGACAACCCTCTGTTATATGAAAAACCACTGAGGCTGTAGAACTGAGCCGGGTCGAATTAGAGCAGAGAGTCGTGCTGAGACTGGACAAAGTAAAACTCAGTGCACGTTAACAAGGCGAGTATTTGTGCCACCATCTTGAAGTCATAAAACGGCAGCAGACTTCAAATATCTGAGTAAAAAACCTAAACTCAGCCAAAAAGATTAAAAGTTCACCATGAATGGTTATAATGATCAAAATCTGAACTTTAAAGATTGCCATACATTTGTCTTTTATTTATTAAATACCAGATTAATGTTGTTGTTTTTCTTTAAGCTCCTTCCTTCTGTATGAATCACTTCAGTAAGTGAACATGAAGAAAATATTTGGCATTCGTTTTACTCAGAACATCCTTCCTGATGCAACTTGGGCTCAAACTTTCTGACTCATTAGTACAAGACCGCAGCACCACCGAGCTACCATAGCCTTATCAACAGTACCTCCTTTTATTTATATACTACACATTAGCCTACCAAGTTGTCTAATCTATTACATGGGTAAAATATATACGCTAAAGAATAGTGAATTAGTGTATGGGCTAAATTAAAGTTCAGTTATCTTTGTTTAAATACTACAGTTCATAATATATGAGGCTCAACAGTTCCAGAATTATGAGGAAAAAAGACAATATAATAAGTTTAAGCTACTGGTTAAAGTAAAACAAACAACAAACATTGGCATCAGAGCTTGGGTCAGACTAAACAGACGTGCAAATGACATAAAGTGCAGTTCTGTGCTGGTCTGGCACTTGATGGTTTTATTACAGCAGTGGTGGCGTGCTGGGTCAATGTTTTGCTGCCGCTTCGCTTGACCGGACATGGTGGGAGGCTCATAGACTCGTCTTCTGTTTTTACAAAATGCACGCTAAATATTCATTGAAATTTTAAAAATGCTATTTTTGTGCATTTTTGGACTGATGACACAGCTAACAGCACATAAAAAGGCTTTGATATACAGTATAAACAGTACAGATGGATGTGCGTAGCACCTAGCAAGATGGTGGCAACAAATCTTGCATAGCATTGCCAATGGCCATTCCAGTGTTTTGCCCTGCTTAGACTAGCCGTTAGCTCATATATCCAGTCCATTTCTCAAATTAAGGTCAAAGAGCCATCTATAACAGGTAAGATATTAACTGTTCAAACCTTTTCCACAGATACCCTATGACCAAACCATCCCTTTACCTTAAACTAGGATTCACTCAAAGAAGAAATAAGAGTGAGACCAGATTAAGGCTACAAAGCAAACTTAAAGAACCTAACATTTGTATTTTTTTGTTTGTTTTACCAAAAAAAAAAAAAAGTAGTACAGCATTTGTTCTTAAATGAATACCCACCATTTCAACTATTTAACACAAAAAACACCCTGCATAGTCATTTCTGATAGCAGCATTATCTAGACTCTTGGGTACAGATGATAAGTACAAATTCACTTTTACAATTCTCAAAAGCAAAAGGAAGCAATCCCCTTATATTATATTTATTCATGGCTGCTTCAATCCTTACGTTTCATTTCTAATTAAAATTAGGTAACATTTGTATCTCACAGCATTTGCTCTTAGGGCTATGTTTAAAAATCACAAACTGTTTCAACTCAAATCAATTATATATGTTAAAAACTAACACGAAATGAGCCGAAACCTGAACAATGTTGACAATTGCAAATCACAGCCATCTTTCATCATCAAGCGCACACTATACAGAACATACAGTTTGATTAGCGTTAATAAATTAGCCGCATGTCGTCGAGTGTATCTGGTTAGTGAGTCAGTTGATTTGAGAATACGTTTACACAACAGTTACCTAAAGCTTTAACATTCAGACACAGACAGCAACAGATTATTTTATGAGTTTTAAACGTCACAGCAAAATAAAAAATACTTCACGTTTACCTAAATGTTTATCAGCTTCATACAATTCTGTCAAGTTTGAACTGTACAGCTCTGCTGTATTCATTACGCTGCGTCCCGGTTTAAGGCAGTGCATGACAGAATGGACCACCCGTGGAAACCTTTCCCTCTATATTTGCATTAAAGTGTAAGAGAGAGGACTGCTCATGGCCTCTAGGTGTAGACAGCCACTATTATGCAGATGGGTTTTGGTCATTAATACCTTGTTAAGGCCCACAGAGGAAATTACATTCAACCTTAATTAAATTCACTGAATTGCAGCAGTTTTATGTCAGTTTCCAGGTGAAAGTGTGGTCGTTTCACTTTTCCTTCAGCATACTCTGTGTGCGAGGGAGACTATTGAACCCAAGACATTTAGTGCGGCAGTTTATGACTTGATCAAAAGTTTGCACAGGTTTTATGGCACAGCTTTAGAGTGCTCAGGCGGGCAGCATAAAACACAGGCACCAGCGGCACCAGCTGAGAGTACATCTGTTCTTAATTTATGGTGGTAGGGTGCTGGATATACCACAGCATAGTATGAAGCTTTCCAATTTGTTGAAGTACAACTTAAAAAATAAAAGTGATCACAGCGATGGACACACCCAACAGTTCCTTTCCTTGGATTGGGTAGCGTCTCCAATTTTAAATAAATAATAGGATTTTGCACTCATCAGAACCTCTAACAACCTGTAAACTGTGAAAACAGCATCAAGTTCTGTTTTGTGTGACTAAAAATAAAACTCAATTTGACTAAACGTTGTCAGCTTTTACGTACTTTTCTCTCAAGGGTTTTCCATTATCAATATACAGTAGTACTCTCATTGACGAGTTAAGCACCCACAAAGAACAAGTTGGAAGCAGAATGGTCTACAGGTAGACCAGCGATGGGTATGGAAAGTATTTACCGGGTAAAGAACTTTCCAAGGAGCTGGAATATCTAGCATAAGCACCAGAGGATATACAGTAAATGGTGGCATCATGAGAAGAGCAAACCGTGTTACCAGCCAGTTGGTAGAGTGTCTAACAATCAAGTTAAACAGTGAGTAACGTTCAGCGGACACAAAGATGTCTGGGAGTCTTTAAACACCGTTACCAACACTTGACAAAGATTAATAGTGGTCCCATTTTTGATTATCACAAGGTCAGGCGGTCGAATTGTGAATTGCCCAGCATTCATTCAACCTTCCATTCAACCAAAAGGGCATTAGAGAAATTCCGATGACCTTATGTTGGAACCAGTGGATACCAATGGGTAAGTGAGGACACCTTTAAACAATGAAGGTTTCAGTCACCCCTCCTGATGGCACCTTGGTACATTTTATCACCAAAGCAATGTAGCACAAGTGGACTGCCTGCACTATGTTAAGGTCCTTCTGTGGCCAACCAGGTCTCCCAGTCTTTACCTAAGTGAACATGTGTTGGATCAGCTCGAACATCATCTCAACCCCAGTGCCAATCTATCGGATCTCAAGGGACAGCTACAACAACCATGGGCTAACTTGTTGCTGGAGGGGATACAACTGTATGACTCAGTTCTGCACAGAATGACGGCATGTATCCAGGCCTAAAGGGCACCACACCCTGTATGGAACGAGCAATATGCTCGTAAGGCCAACACTATCTACCGGTACTTGACCTGACGTTGCAGTCATTGCGAAACAGCCATACATTTCTGGATGCAACACGTGTAGGTTAATTTCGTTTTTGCCACTCCGCCTGGGCACTTTGTGTGTGTCAGTAAGCAAAGATCAAGTTACTCAATACAGGTAGTCCCCGATTTACGAGCGCTCTGATCTGCGAGGTTCCAGACTTACGAGCTGCACATTTTTGGAAAAAATGAAAAAAATACTGAGTTTTCATGTGTTTTTTCACTTCAGTTAGCAAGTTAAGCATATAAACACACGTTTCCGATCATTTTTATGCACTCAAAAGTAGTTTTTAGATGAAAATAGAGTGTTTTTAGGTGCGCTAGCGAAAACCGTTCCAATTTACGAGCGGATTTCCGGATTTACGAGCGAAATGGCGGCCGTTCCAAATTACGAGATTTCCGGTTTACGAGCGCCTCGTTGTAACGGATCTCGCTCGTAAATCGGGGACTACCTGTAATCATTTCTGTGCCAAAGAAAATTGACTTGAAGGAAGGGCCTTCAGAGATTTCTCAAGAAAGCACTTCAAAGAAAAGGATATTGACTGCACTTGCAAAAAAACTAACCCGCAATTTTGTTTAATGTATTTCTCAAAACAACCATTGTAAAAGTCAAGCTTGACGTTCTACATATTACATATCTAGTATTGCTTTTTCTTAACAAGCATAAAATAAAACGATGTATGCTGAACTCTGTTTAAAGCTAATTAACTAGTCAGGTAACACATACGGGCATATATATGTAACGGTAAAGAGTGATGGCTAGATTACTCGCTGCACAGCATAAAGGAAAGAGTGACAGCTGAGCAGATTATGGAATTGGTGTCCCATTTTGTAAAGGAATATTTTAGGTCCTACCCCTTGTGAAAATAAATTAGGAGTCAAAAATTTGTTGTAGGAGTACAGTACTGTATTGCTACCAGAATATGGAATTCGGCCCTAGTCACCATTTAGTTACTGAAATGTTTTTCTAATCCCCAAGAAACTCCATCTTAGGTTCCACTTTCTAATCTGACCTTTGACATTAACCTAGTGTGATGTGAGAAAAGTTGGGGAAAAGTTCACTTGGAATGTTTGGAAGATAAGGAATTGAGTAAAGTTGACTGTAAAGAAAAGCAAAGTATAACCAAGTCACTGAGAGTGAATTAATCGGATAAGTTTCCTTTCAGTGAAATTTTCTTCGCTGTAACTTGGATTTAGTTTCCGAGACCCAAACTTTTCACATTTTTGAAACATGCATTCTTAACGAGCTGCCTTTTTTTCTTCTTGATCTAGTGAGACATTAAACAACAACTTTCTTTTTTCTTTTTCTTCAGTCAAACAAGCTAAAAGTATTTTGCTACGGGGCAAACGTTTTTGTTAACCCATTTTGTTGATTTAACTCGGAAATGTCTAAATTCAGTGGTTTGGAGGCCAAACTTTATAAAACAGCTCAACCGTTATGTTCCCTTGAAGCTGTCGCTACAATACGTCCAATATAAGCTGAATGTCGATAACATTTCAGTTGTAGTCATAGCTAATGCAGCTTAACAAACAGAAATTATACCTCAAAGCTTCCGTCGGTACAACTCCTGGTTTGGCAGCTGTAAGAGAAGTCTGGTGGAGTCCAACAGTTGGTTTTGAATCGTGAGAGGCACCTCTTGGCTTGGAACGCAGTTGTGATCGCAGCTGAAGACGTTGAACATTTGCAGTGGTGGCGATAAAGAAGAACGTTTTAGATGTTGGTTTCCTTCTGCATGGCCTCCTCGTCTTTTGGACTTTTGTCGGCCAGCTCCTCCGAGGTCTGAGGCGCACCATCCGCCTCCTTGCCGTCCTGAACTGGATCAGGATCTTCCACCTCAGTCCGTTTGTACATCTCTGCTTGCTTGCGCTCGTGCTCCAGGAGTCTGTAGTTAATGAAGTTCCCGATGAAGAGCCAAATGCTGGCCAGAATCACAACGCCCCCACAGCAGAAATACATGTACTTGTAATTTTTCGTGATATCAACCAGTTTTCCTGAAAGACAAATCAGAGTTTTAAAATGTGACATCTTGCTTTTGAGGTCTAGTTGAGAATCTGAATCTGGCGTCAAACATATGGTAATAGTGCCAAAAAACGAGACTGTACCTGCTAACGGTGGCCCAATGAGAACTGGGCCGCACTCGACAATGGTGGCAAGTCCAACAGCACTGGAGAACCTCTGGGGTCCAACCAAGTCCATCAGTGTCTCAAACAGTACGCAGCTGACCATCGAATCTGAATCTGGCGTCAAACATATGGTAATAGTGCCAAAAAACGAGACTGTACCTGCTAACGGTGGCCCAATGAGAACTGGGCCGCACTCGACAATGGTGGCAAGTCCAACAGCACTGGAGAACCTCTGGGGTCCAACCAAGTCCATCAGTGTCTCAAACAGTACGCAGCTGACCATCCCAAAGGCAAAGCCAAAGAATACAGAATACACCACCAAGCCAGTGTAGCCTTCAACCAGTGGGCAGAGAATGTGGCACACACCATTGTACAAAACAGCTAAACTGAAGAAGTACTGGATCCTGGGTCGGACCCAGCGCGAGTTCGCCAGAAGCCCCATGGAGGGCCTGGCGAACATGTCAACAAATGCTAGGATTGAGAGCAAGAAGGCGGCGGAGTATTCGTCCACGCCCATGTCCTTTGCATAGGCAGTCAGGAAGACAATGGGGGCAAAGAAGCCCAGGAACATGATACAGTTGCCTGACAAGTAAATTAAGAAGCCGCGATGCTTGAAAAGCGTCAGGTCCAGGTACTTGTTGATTAACTGCCAGGCACTGCGCTTTTCGGTTGTGGTAATGGCTGCCAAGGCTTCATCCTTCTTGACTTTGCCAGGTGGTGGTCCTAGGGGCCTCATGAGGGAACCAGCCACACAGCAGTTCAGGAGCAGGCCCCCCAGGATGAGGAAGCTGCCCCTCCATCCAAACTGATTAAAGAGGTACTGGTTAAGGGGAGCCAGGGTACTGAGGAAGACAGGGCTGCCTGCCATTGCAAGTCCGTTAGCAATGGGTCGCTTCTTGAAGAAATATTTGCCTATCATGGTGAGTGCTGGCTGCAGGTTGAAGGCCAGTCCAAGAC
>JBBPBX010041357.1:0-28910 GCA_038048925.1 Garcialebias charrua
TATATATATATATACAGTATACTGTATATAAATATCTTAGTGTTTAGAATAATGTAATCAACCCATCATGTGCCATAGTTAAAGATTGGTAAACTATTCTCATTTGTTTTAGAACCCCCCTCACCCCCTTTTAATTAATTAGTTAACTTATTTTTCTTTTTACTGTCTGTACAGTGTTTTATATTGTGTACAACATTGTATAATCTCTTGATATAAAAAAGTGTTGGAGATGTCAAAGCAGATGACTTGGTTGAGATGCAGAAAACGTTCTTGTATTGCTCACGTTATAATTTATTTTCAGTGTGGATTCGCTGGTGACGTTTCAAAGATGCAGATTGCCTAAAACTACCCTGATGCATGCTCAATAATCCAGGTAGAAAAATCTAAAAAAGCTAAGTCTGGTCCTCTGGACATTCAAAAAAACAAAACAAAACAAAGCAAAAAAAAACTGTAGAAACGTTTCGTCTTTCGTCCGAAAGACTTCCTCAGTCTGAGGTGCTGGGTTCAGCTCAGTCTTATAAATAGCACCCTCTTGCCTAAAACTCTTCCCACACTGGCCACAGAGGAAGGGCTTCTCTCCTGTGTGGATTCACTGATGATGTTTCAAAGCTGTTATGTGCCTAAAACTCTTCCCACAAAGCTGCTCCTCTGAAAAAGAAAGTAATCACTCAGAGGAAATCAGCTCCTTGGTTTAATTCTGAGTTACGTACTTTAAAACAGACATCTAGAAAGCTAGAAAGAAAATGGCACTCTTGTAACGTTGAGGAATATTACTTATCCTGGAGAGACAGTCTGCTAGCATACGAAATGAATAAATAAATAAAAACACTCCGTAAAGCTAGAACTTTACATTATTCATCTTTAATTGAAGAGAATAAAAATAACCTCAGGTTCCATTTCAGTACCAGAGCTAGTCTAATGAAAAATCATATCTCTGTTGATTCATGTATCCCTACAATTATAAGCAGTGATGACTTCATGAAATTCTTTATACAAAGTAAATAAAATTGTTTCAATTAGGGAAAAAATTAAAACCAACATTCTATCACCTCTGGTTCTGCGTTACCTTTAAAATTTTCACTAGAACCTGATTTATGTTTGGACAGTTTTTGTCCTGTTGAGCTCTCTGAATTGTCCAAAACAATAGCTTCTTCCAAATCATCCACATGTCTGCTAGACACCATCCCAACCAGACTCTTTAAAGACTTATTTCCCTTAATTAATAATCATATATTGGATCTGCTTAATTTGCCTCTAATAAACAGTTACATACCACAGAACTTTAAGATTGCTGTAATTAAACCTTTACTTAAACATAACCTTGACTCAGGAATCCTAGCATATTACCGGTATAGACCTATATCTAATCTAACATTAATCTAAAAAATTTCTAGAGAAAATTCTAGATGCAGGTCAGTTGTGTGAACATCTAAAAAGAAAAAATTTGAAGAGTTTCAGTCAGGGTTTAGAGCTCATCACAGCACAGAAACTGCACTAGTAAAAGTCACTAATGCTATTCTCATGGCCTCAGACAATGGACTTGTGTCTATACTGGTCCTGTTAGACCTCAGAGCTGCATTTGATATGGGTGATCATGATATTTTACTACAGAGGCTTGAATATGATGTTGGGATTACAGGAACAGCTCTAAAATGGTTTAAATAATATGTATCTGATAGATTCCAGTTTGTAAATGTAAATAATAAACCATCTTCATATAGCAAAGTTAGTCATGGAGCCCATCAAGGTTCTGTGCTTGGACCAATACTCTTTACCTTGTAAATGCTTCCATTAGGTAACTGCATGGGGTAAATTTTCATTGTTATGTTAATGATACAGTTATATTTGTCCATGAAACCCAATAAATCCAATTAGTTACTTAGACGGTCGAAGCAGATGGTCGCTTGTCCTGAGTCTGGTTCTGCTAAAGGTTTCTTCCTCATGAGGGAGTTTTTTTCTTTCCAGTCGCCTTCATGCTTGTTCAAGATGAGAGTTCTGTGATGGAGTTAAATTCAAAGCAGTCTGCTCGTCAGATAAAGTCTTAAATTATTATTTTTATATATGAATGTTTCAGTTCAGTGCCCTGAGATGACTTCTGTTGTGACTTGGTGCTATATGAATAAACTGAACTGAATCGAATTGGTCACATAGGAAAGACTTTTCTCCTGTGTGGATTCGCTGACGATAATTCAAGAAGTGCTTGTTTTTAAACGTCTTCCTACAGGTCACAGCGGTGCAGCTTCTTCTCTGCATTGATCGACTGAACCATCCATATGTCTCTGGGTCCATCCTCTCCTTCATCATCAGGTCTCTCCTGCTTTATGCACATCTGGTTCTTCAAAGCAGAAATCATTGAACTCAGTGGCTCCAATCAAAAAAAAATTGCAAACTGATTGTAAGGTGTGAGAAAATAGTTAAGATCAGTTTAAAGGTAAAACTATTGATAATAGTTTTAGACTGGTCATATTTTAGTACACTACAAAAAGTTTTATGTAACATTTTCAAACTGAATTTGTAAATAGATGATTATTTGGCAGTTTTGAATACAGCCTCAAGTTGGTAAGATGCTTCAAACATCTCCTTTCATTTACTTCTACCACCAGAGGAGTGTCAAAAAAAGAAGAACGTCAAAATCTGGATAAAATGGTTCTGAATTAAAGTGGCTCACCTCTTCCAGAGACATCGTTTGCGTGTTGGCATCAGTTTTCTTTTGTGCCGTCTCCATGAATCATCTCTGGAATATTCAAATGAACCCAATAAGTCTGGGAACAGAGACACAATGGGCAAGGCGCTCAACTAAAGGTCTAACTTTATGAAAGCTGCTAGTTGAAATCTCTTTTCTCTGGCCATGTTGCCAAAAGGAACAGCAGGAACTGCTGCCACAGAGAGGCTCAAAGTTTTAATGAATAATAAATATCTCTCTTGGACAAAAATGACAATGTTCCTGATCAGAAACAAACTTTATTTGTTCCAAAAATACACCTATCATCAGAAAATAAATTAATTCAAACTGATCACCAAATACTTCTACTGTACTGCACAGTACTACTGAGTATCAGGCTGTACTACAGAGTACTACAGGAACAAGGAATGATGTTTTTTCCAGTAGAAGTACAACTATCAAGTCCCTGTTGATGGGTGGGGCCTCCTGGGAGTGGGTGTGGCCTGATAAGTAAAATGTTTGAAGTCACGGAGTGACATTTAGAAAACTAGTCCTTGAACATCTGGTGGACAGTGTCTTCATGGGCAATTGTTAGCAGCAACATTAGCTGCTCATTTGGCATCAGGTCAGCTGACAGGAAGTGATGTCACAGCTCAAACATCCAGGCCCTGCTTTGTGAGGAAGTCTTCGAGCGCGCTCAGTCGCTCCACCAGCATGATATCCAGGTCGCTGTCGTCATCCAATCCGTTAGTGCGGAAGTGTCGTCGGGCAGCCGCTCGTTTCCTGGGCCCCAGGACAACAGAAAGTCCCGCCCCTCAACAGAGACAACACACAGAATTGTTGCTAATACAGTCTGTTTTTGACACACAACACTGGGCAAAAATCACTAACCAACAGAAGCAGAAAGAGCAGACTGCAAACTGTTTTTCCCATCATACCTTGTGGCTTTTTACGTTTCCTGGGTTGAGTAAAGTCAGGAAAGAGGAGGAGCCTGCGTCTTTTCTGCTGGCCAATCAGGAGTAGCGCTCCATCCTTTTCTCGAGGCTCCTCAAAGATTGTCTCCAAACTCCTGTTGAACAGAAGCAAAGCATGCAGGGGGATGAAGAAGCTGGATGGGTGTTCTCATCAGGTTTCCTAATCAGGTTTAGAAAACTGATCTGTGTGTTTATGGTCCTAAAAAGCAAGATAAGCGTCTTATGGAGTAAAATTTTAGCATCATTAGCTGGTTCACTTTAATGTGGATCTGTTGCCATAGTAACTGATGCAGAAAACCTAACCTGTTGTTGGTGGGGGACTTGTAGTTTTTGTTGGTGTAGATCTCCTCCAGGCTGAACATTTTCTTCTTTAACCTGAAGGGAACAAGTAAAGGTTCAACTTGGAATCTTCCAATAGATCAAATATTAAATCTGCCTACTTTCAAGCCCCGCCCACTACAACATTCAAGCCCCACCCACTGCACCCTTCAAACACGGAGAACAACGTTTTCTCAAATTGCACCCATTACGACTGTGAGCTTCGCCCAATCAGCGATGGACATCAGCTTCCATGTCAGAAGAATGTTATAGGGGCGGGCCTTGTTCATCCCCAGATACAACGGAGGTATAAGAGACATTCCTTCATTATGCAGAAATCGTACTTGTAGCTCAGCATAACTGGGGAAAAAAAGGAAATCTGTCTTTGTGTGCCAACCCTCAGATTTCCGACAGAAATCCAGCACACAGTATTTTAGAAAACAGTACCTAAATAGAACTTGACCTGTTTTTTTCCCATAAAAGTCAAACTGATGCCTCCGATGTCATTCGACGTTTCACTGTATGTATGGTGCCAATAGTTATAGATGTAAGGATTTATCAGTCTTTGGTACATGAACTGACATAGGCTGTGTCTCAATTCAGGGGCTGCATCCTCATGAGTGCACATTTGTCGGCCGCATACGTCACTGCCCCGCGCGGAGGACTGTCCCAATTCGAAGACTCCTCCTCATGCGGCCGAGGAATGCGGCCTACTTCCTGCCGAAATCGAAGGATGCATTCGTGAATCCTTCAAGACGGAGGCTATCCCAGAATTCATAGCGCCAGCAGAGATTTCGCGGGGGGGGGGGACTTTCTGCGTGCAGGGTCGGGCTGCTGCGTGTTGTTGAGTCATCAGCTCGTTTTAACAACAACCTCAGCGCGAATATTCATTCAACCTTTATTTAGTCATCTCAAACAACCTCAGCTCGAATATATCTCATTAAAATTTTACTACAGAAACGACAAAAAAAAATGTGTGAGCTGAATATACAGTATATTAGTGTTTCTGAGTTTACTGTTTTTGAAGAACTGATTACAAATCAGATTATTTTACACGTGCGTAGCAAGGATTTTCTGAGGGGCAATCTTTTAAAACCCAGAGTGGACCTCCGAAACGCAAGTTGTCCATTAGCTCAGTTGGTAAATCAACTTGCGATTGGTGCAGAGATGCTTTTCTCGAAGCTGGTTCGAATCTCACTCGGTACGGTTAAAACTTATTTTACGTTTGTCTTTTATTGGATAAAAAAAAAGAAGGAGTTTCACAAACTCCTTCCTTTTAATCTCAGTCCTCATTTTTTTATCCAATAAAAGACAAACGTAAAATAAGTTTTAACCGTACCGAGTGAGATTCGAACCAGCTTCGAGAAAAGCATCTCTGCACCAATCGCAAGTTGATTTACCAACTGAGCTAATGGACAACTTGCATTTCGTAGGTCCACTCTGGGTTTTAACAGATCGCCCCTTATAAGCTGATTTGTAATCAGTTCTTAACAAACAGTAAACTCAGAAACACTAATATATATACATGTATTCAGCTAACTAATATATTTTAGCGGCGTCCCTTCTCTTTCCACACACACCAAGCGGCACACAAGAACTTCCCACCCACTTCAAGAGAACGCCCCACCCACTTCAAGGCCGGCAAACCTGAAGGCTAGACCGTCCCATTTCAGCAGTTTCGCTCAGCCCACCCGGTCTTGTGAGTGCGTGGCCTACTCGGCCCAGCTAGGCTGGGTCCTCATGAGGATGCAGCCCCTGAATTGAGACACAGCCATAACCAGCCACTAGGGAGCACAGGCCAGTGTATCTCTTGTGCCGGTCCCAAGCCCGAGTAGGTTGGAAGGTGAGGGTTGTGTCAGGAAGGGCACCTGAAGTAAAACACTTTTGCAATAACTGTAATGAGAGTTCTTCAAAGCGAAACCATACTGGATCGGTCGAGGTCCGGGTTAACAACGACCGCCACCGGTGCTGTTGACAAACAGGGTACTGGTGATAATTGTGTTACTGTTAGTCAAAGACCATGAGGAGGGAAACGTGTCAGGAGACAGAGGGAAAGGAAAGTGAAGAATGTAGGACTGAGGGTTGCAACTCTAAATGTGGGGACAATGACAGGCAAAGGTAGAGAGCTGGCTGACATGATGCAGAGAAGGAAGGTAGATGTTTTATGTGTCCAAGAGACCAAGTGGAAGGGCAGCAAGGCTCGCAGTATTGGAGCAGGGTTCAAACTGTTTTACCATGGTGTGGATAGAAAGAGAAATGGAGTAGGGGTGGTCCTGAAGGAGGAGTTGGCAAAGAATGTAGTAGAGGTGAAGAGAGTGTCAGAGTCAGAGAGTCTTTATTGTCATTTGCACCGCATGTGGTACATGTGATGAAACGAGATTATGTACACAGGGTCCCAGTTACATCCAACAACAAAATGTAAGAGAAAAACAGTAATAACATCTAGGATATAACTAAGAAAAACATCAACTAGAAATACACTAAGCCCTAATGTAATAGAAAAACATAATTACAAACAGCAGCACGAACATGAGTCTGTATGAGCAAATGGTCACAGATGAACACAGCAGCAACAAGAAACAGATCAGCAGCAACATTATGTGATATTTTTCAGTGATTATTCATATTGATTATTTATTCATGAGTCTAACAGCCTCAGGGTAGAATAGAATAGAATATATCTTTATTGGCATATTTGCACCAAGGTACAAAGTGTTGCAATTGGCACACGCACCATCCTAATAGGGATGTACGCACGGAAGCCGCAGCAGTATAAAACCGCGCCGCCAACAATCAGATATGGAAAAAGGAACATACAGTCGGGTAATCATGGTATTCAAAAAAGAATCTATCACATTTTGTCTTTTTTTTTTTGGTCCACATTTTTGTCTCTATGATAAAGTCCAAAAAACTCTACCAGCTTTAGCACGAATAAAGACAAGACATGTTGCATGTGATGACGACAAGCAGGGAGATTTAGTCCGTGAGTAATCATTTCAGATAAGCACAGTCTACAGATGGCTCAGCTCGGCTCCATCCGAACGCACACACAGAGACCTCTGGGGGGAGGGGGAGGGGAGGGCAGCGAGTTCTCAACAGCTTTTCGACTCCAGGAGAAGTTTTGCAGATGAAACAATCTATAGGCCGTTTTTGTAATTAAACACTTACGAGGTCAGTTTACTGACTTACCTATAGTTTGGATGAAAGGTCCGAGCAGGTCTTATCTGCATAAACCTTTCATCAGTTTCGCGAGTTCACCCTTTTTCCAGTATTGAATTGCTTTAAAGTGATTAGCCAGAAATGTAATTTCACAAGAGACTTCAATTTATGTTGGTCCACCAGAAAATAGACCTTTTATTGAAATAATCATAAAAGTACATTAAACATTTGTATCGATATTAGCTCGGATCTACTAAACTACGTTGACAAGAATTCAAATTAAAATCAAACAGAGTTAGAAACTTTTCTGTTGGCACATTTACTTGACAGATTAATGGCTTATGAAAAAGAAGAAATAGGAGGAAGATTAAAGATTGAAAGCTAAGTTAACCGAAGTTGATTATTTTGAACCAGACTGGGTGACACCTTTTTCCCACACGAGCAGCTGCTGGGCTCCCGCACGCTCAAACACACCACGACTCGTTACCTGTTGACGGTTCGTCTCTTGGAGATAAGAGTGGAGAAGTGTCTGGACACACACGTGGATGGGTTTGTCCAACGGCCGTCCAGTTGAAACTTCAGCGTGTGTGGCTGATTCACGATACGAGGAAACTCGCCTCCCTCGGCAGGAAACAAAGGTCAAGCGCACTGACTGATTTTCAAAATAAAACTTCAGAAAACAAATTCTTTCAGAAATGAGTGTTTTGAGACACAGTAGGCTTTACTGTGACTCCAGCTGAGACGTGGGTCTAATTGGCATATGACCAGAACGTTTCCAGCTTTTTCCAGGAGAAACCAGTTCTTAGGAAGTTCTTCCCTCCGACACTAAAATCAAAAATGGAAGTGGATCTTTATATGGGAGGCAGGGTCTCCCCACCTCCTCAATAACTATTGGCTGGTTTAACAAAACAACGGATGGATTTTTCATCTAGGCAGAAGGTCTCTGAAGGACAGTAGGAAAACTTGTTTATAGAATCGGCCTGATGGCCGCTTGTGAGCACAGAGAATATTATGGCTAACTTCACAGACAAAACAGAGAAGGAAGTAACAGCTTTTACCATGGCTCATGTCCCAGATTCAGAACACACTGTAATGTAGAATAAACCAGCAGAAGGTCAAACTCATGAAAGTAACAGATCATCATTAAAATGACAAAAATATACTGTTGATCAATTCTGAATTAACACACATTAAAAAGAAAGTTCAATCTGATTAATTGGTGTCCATTAATTCAAAATAATTGTAACAAAAATGGTGTCCACTTGTCTCCTTGAGAGCTTCAAGAAGGTGTAACACTGAGAGTTTCAGAGAGATGTGGAGAGGCCCACATCCCATACGGACATGAGGGTGCTATATCTCTACAGTCCCCCTTTTTGGAAATCATCGCCTGTCCTTGGAGATGAGTTCCAACACGAAAGGATACCACCGAATGTCTCTGACCTCTATGTAATCCAGCAAGTGGAAAAAAAAGTCAAAAAAAAAAGTTCAAAATTATACTCCCATAATGTTTTTGGAAATTCCATACTGTTCGTAGGTAATCCCATTGCGGTAAGCTTTCAATCCTTTGGAAAACATAGTCTGTTAACCCATGGAAAACTGAGTCTGTGATCCCTTGGAAAACAAAGTCTTATAATCCACAACGGTAAATCCACAACGATGGGGGTTATTGATTTCATCAGCAAGAATGGTTTTTAATCAGCATGTAGAGGGGATCCCTCGATTGAAGCAGAGGAGGCGGCCCTTGGATGAAGGTTGAAGACCAACGTTGGATCAGCAGGTCCCCACATCGAAGGTTGCAGGCTGGATGGCTTCCAGTCGGTGCCACCCTGGTTCAATGTGTCATGCAATTATGTGGTTTTAGGTGGGCTTATGATTGGGATTCTACATTAAGCCTTACCTATATGCACCTGGTATGTAAGCTATCATGGATTAGATCAGCTAAAATTACCAATTAAGGGGTGGATCAATGCTGTAAAAATCAGATATAGGGATCTATACCTATAGAAATGTGGAGGGCTTCTGTAACGAAGGCCTCTTCTTTCAAACTATTCCTCCATTCATTATTTAGTTTAGGTTAAACTAAAATAAAAAAAAAACTAGTTTGGTCTAAATGTCTGTTGTCTTTTAGACGAACGACGCAAGATTTGGTATTCCCTATAAATTTTGAAGTCTATGGCGAGACTCATCAAAATGAATAGATCTAGAATAGAAACGATCGAATCGGTCCTACCTAAATGATTGGGAGATCAGTGTAGATTATAGTACCTTAAGTAGTATTAATCTACAATGACTCTTCAAAGATTGAGATCTTTAACAAAATGAACAGCATGTTGGCATAGTTAAATCCATTTAAGTCTTCAACTAACATTAATCAAAACCTCTTTTGGCTGGGAGTGTTCAGAAAACAATAACAACTTCAATAACACAAAAGTAGCAATTAAGCAACTAAAAACAACGTTTCACTACGTCAAACTCACTCTGGTCGTCAGATTCCAACGTGTCACACACAAGAAAAACAGTTCTTAGCTTTATAACCGATGTCAATTAAATCCTGCAGATTTAAACGGTTGTTAAGGTTAGTTTTTTGTTGTGGGTTTTATGCTTAGCGTTTCTAAGTTCTAGTTGGAACGGTTTCTTTTCGCAACTAGTATAGTTTAAACTGTTTAGTTTATTTACTATCCTGTGCTTGGACGACCTTATTTTCCCATGAAGTCTTTGAGTTTGCGAGATCTTTGTCGTTTGTGGGGTTATTGAAATCTTTGTCCTTGACATGGGCATGACCTAACATCACCCCCCTGTGGTCATGAGGGACCACGCACACAGGTGTGGACGTCCGTCCATGGGCACGAGTTAGGATGCCTTTGTTTAGGTTAAGCTGTTTGCGCAGTGTATCGAGAACCTTACAGGTTTCGGCCAACGTATCTCTGTACGTTTACCTCTTTCTGCGTAATTCAGGCGTGTCACAACTGTCGGCGCAGTCGCAAGTGAGTCTGATTGGTCAGACTGCGATGGGTCACTGTCGTTGTGGTGTGCGTCTTCCCACTTCAGGACTGAAGAGGAGCTCTTTGAGTCCGTAAGAACTATGTCATTTCTGAGTAGTTCTAGATTCAAATGCTCTTGAACCAAGGTTTCATTGAAAGCTTGGCTGATAGCCGAATTACCTGTCCCAGAGGACAGTACAGCGTCCTCGGTGTGGGACCCTCGGATCTCCACACCTTTGTCTACCTGTGGTAGGAAGTGTGAGTTTTCCCCCTTTTTGTTTGAGGAGGGGTCCTCAAAATCCGTAACAATGATGTCCAAGTGACTGTCACTTTTAGGACTCGGATGTCCTTGAACCAAGACTTCACTGAAAGCTTGGCTGTTTGCCGAATTATCTGTCCCACAGGACAGTACAACGTCTTTGGTGTGGGATCCTTGGATCTCTGTATCTTCTCCTACCTGTGGTAGGTAGTGTTCAGTGAGTGCTGAAGGTGTCAGCTCGCAGAGGAGGTTCTCGTGATGGGCCAGAGTCTGGTCCAATTGTTGAGTCTCCTCTGTCTCACCTGTATATGAAGGTTCACTTACCGGGCTTGTGGTCTCGGTTGGGGAATCCTTGTGACCTCAGCGGTACCTGTTGTTAGACAGTCAGTGTCCTGACCTTGGGGAGGCACCTCAATTGGCAGTGGACTGCTCACTGTGGCCCACATTGTCTGATTGCCATAATTTATAATCGCTTCAAAGCGATTTATAAAATCTTGGCCAACCAAAAATGGAGTCTGGAGTGAGTCAAGTTCAGACACAAATACCGGGTGGTATAGTGACATCTCGCCAATCTGCATGTGAACCAGAGCTGTTAGGATTGTTCTCGTCCTTGCAAGGCCCTGTAGCGCACCATAAGTGTACTTCACAAAGGGTATTTGCCTGTCAACATCGTTAGCGGCGGTCCTTAGCTCCTCAAACAGTTCGGCTGACATGATAGACACGTCGGAACTGCAAACCAGGAGTGCTTCTCGCGCGAGGACCCCTTCCAGTGTGAGTGGCAGGTAAGCTTTCTTAGCCACCCCCCTTTTGATAAAGTTACACAGAAACCGTTCAGGTTTAAGCACATGCTTCTGTTTACGTGTACCTCTGTCTGTGCAATCTCCGTTGCTGTCAGCATCATTATGGCTGTCTGCCTCATGACCTTCGGGACGTTGCTTATCAGCAATGTGTTCGCTGTCAGCATCTTGACTTTCAGGACGCTGATCATCAGCAATTTGTTTGCTGTCAGCGTCTTTGTCAATGTTGACGATGTTGTCAACTGTGTGCACTGAGGTGGTGCAAAAGACAATGCTACGCGTCGCTTCGTCAGGTTGAACAACGTTGTTTGTGTTATCATCAAGGACAACGTCACACGTTGTGTCAGCTTGGTCAACCACTGTAACATTCAACTCATTTGACAAACAACTTACATCCTCGGTCTCTTCCGAGCGCGGAGGCGTCGTTTCCTTAATCTGGAGCTTGTGTGACTCTTTGCATGTCTCGAACTGTGCAGCTCGAGGTGCAGGGGCAGGAGGGCCGCTTCTTGGGTTACCTGTTGGGACAGACCATTTTTCAAAGGGTCACAACGCCCAGACATCAACTTCTCTCGAGGTTCACCCACTGTGAGACCTAGGTGAGAACTCTTTTGGTTCGATCTGAACCATCTTGGTTCACCTAGAGAGCGAACACCTACCTTGTGTGGTTCTCTGCTCATCTCAGGGTTTTCAACCTGAGGTGCAGGAAGAGCAGAACTCCCTGTGAACCAATCTGAGTCACTGTTCCAGCTTGTAGCACTATTCTGTTGCTTGTTATCACGACAATCCTGTTTACTCTCGCACTCTGTAGGAGAGGGAACCTCTTCTATTGTCTGCGAGTGGGATGTGACCTTTTGACCTGGACAAACCTCTGATGGTATTCTAGGTTGTATCTCTGCCTCAAAAACCGTCGCAGCGTATTGTTTTATCATTTCCATGGTATCTTTTTTGCAATCAACCTTGAAACGAACACATTTCCGTTGAAAAGGCATAAGATTCGTAATGAAAAGATTTTTAAACTCCTCATCTTCCTCTAATCCAGGGACAGTTTTGCCACCGGAGTAGACAGAGATCAGCCTGTCGTAGAACGACAGGGGATTTTCCCACTTATCCTGATGGACGTCCACCGAAGCTAAGTAATTAGCATACGATGAAGCAGATTCTCCCACTTTGCGATAAGCACGGGTAGGAGACACACGGCCCCAACGCATCCATCTAGGTTTGATAGAAGAGGAGGCCCCCTCAGTTGGTGCACCTGTTTGAACGTCCATCTTTGTACTGATATTCTGTGAAAATCAAGTAAAGTGGGTCTTATTTCGTAGCATGCAAATAAATCATCACCATTTATGTAGCTTGGAGTAAATCAAAACCAACCAGCCTCCAGGTTTGTGCTTCACTGTGTTCAATAAGTCTATCATTCACAGGTACCTTATCTCAGGAATTACCCCAATGAATTGTAAAGTTAAATACCTTTAGGCAGTGTTAACCTTATCTAGAACTTATAATGAAACTACAGTTACTAACCAACCCAATCTGATTGCTGTTTAATCACTCCGACGCACACAAAAGTGATCAGATTCAGATGCAAGGTGTCTGAGCTGCTCAGAAAACATCCAAGATGTTAAATGAAATAAAAATCAGTGATTTTTATTAAATTGTCGACCCATGTGAAGATCAACAACGTCGGCTAGCTTTGTGTGATTTTTGTGAAAACCAAGACAAAAGATGCCTCATGTGTGTTATTTTAAACTTGCAGTTTAAAATAAAGTAGACAGCCTAGTTGCACAGAATCTATGATAAAAGTGTCAAGTTTTATCAAAAAGCAGACAAGTCTGTATTAATTCTGTGTAAAGGGCGAGATACACTCGAGCGTCCTCACGATACGCCAATACGCAGCGTACGTACGCCCCGTACGCAGCGTAGCCCCGCGTAGCCCCTCAGGGCAAGTACGCGCAAAAGTATTTTTTTACTACGCATACGCGATTCGCATACGCGATGCGCGGTGTCTGACCTAAACTTCCCCGGCGCCGGACTGTTTTGTATGTTACACAAATGAAATAAATTCCTCTTTTTTATCGCTGATCGGGCCTTTTCTTTTGTTTTTTTGCCTAAAGTCAAGTAACCGCTTCTTCCTCCGTTCACTCGATGAATGAAATGAATGAATTCAGGTCCTACCTGGGTGCGCGATGTTTTATATATTCCCTGGTGGGCTGTGGTGGGCTGTGGGCTGCAGGAAAAGCACTCCGTGCTCAGCTGCTCATATTACAACAAGGAGAACGCGAGCGTTTGGAGCGAAAAACTAGCGGAAGTGACGATCGGAAGTGACGGTACGGAGGAAATGACGTTAGAATTTGGAGCGAAAACACGAGAATCTACGCGAGAACGAAAGCCGAGTGTAGCAGCGGCTCCGTATACGCGCGTATACGGAGTCTGCTTCAGTGTATCTCGGGCTTAACTGTTCAGCTTGCAACATTTGATTATATGTGAAAATCAAATGAAGGATGCTGTGTGTTCAACATTTCAAAATGTACACTATTCAAAAAAAACAGGAAAGTTGAAATGCATACAGAAATACATGAACCGTATTCTTCACAGCATCCAGCAGATGGGGGTACAGTGCTGGAAATGAGTTTATCACAGCGACTACAATTTCTCTATCTGACCGCTATAGAGGCGCTGTTGTCACCCGTGAGCGGAGCCTCAGCTTTTAGCTCACAGACATCCAACAACGGATCCAAAGCATCAATCAGAAAGATCTAAAGCGTTTAAGTGACAAAACTCTAGAACCCCAGTCTTATACAGTAATAGACGAGTCGATGTGAGTAACATCGTTTAGGACAGGTAATGTGATTTTTAAACTTCTTCTCAAAAGAAAAAGACAAGTCGGTTCCCTTAAACCAGACGCAGCATCCGGCGTCACGTGACCTGGTCACATGGCGATCGGTAGTCTCAGAGCAACTGACTCAATCCACCCATTAAAATCTCAAAAACACCGCAATGAAACAGTCTTTTCAGAGATAGTAACGGACAAACAAGCACGAAACTCGTAAGGGCTGGTTTGCTGAAGCGAAAGCTGACGAGGAGCGTCACCACTTACAGCGTAATCGACCAATCACAGCGAAGACAGAACATGTAGTTCAAACCCAAGTGTTCATGGGTAATGGAGTCTTCTAAACCATACGTCACTCACGTGTGACGTGCCGTTCGAGCGGTGCGTTCAGGGACCCCGAGGTCGGTCGAACTTTAGCGTGGAACGGACTTTTCAACGTTCTAAAACACTTATAAATATTGCAAAACACCGCGGTTAAGCCAGTCTTCGACGATATTACGTACATAGAAACGAACAACACAGATAAACTGTCAGAAATGTGTGCAAAAATGAATATCTGACAACCAGCAGTCTACAGAACCAACTTTTATGAACACGACACTCAATGGACCAATCACAGCGCTTCTGTAGCCGAATGCCTCGATACCGCTAACTTTAGCTCTACCCAAAGTTCTGGACACTCTTTCACAAAATAAACGTAGAATACACCAAAGAAAATACTGCTAACGAGCCCAATCACATCCAGGCTAGCCCCCACGCCTTCCAAAGAAGGCAGCACGCTAACTGTTGTTAACAACGGACTTTACGTCACCCGGAACCGGAGGTCGGAACGCGTCCGGTCCAAAACTGAGTGGGCTCACCCGAACCTCAGCCAACACACGTTGTGTAACAGTTATAGGAATAAAGGAGCAGCAAAAGTGTGAAACAGACCTTCAACAGCAATCCGCAGATGTAATAAAATGAAGCAGAGTTGTGACACAGCGGTCACAAAATGACAAATGCACGCTTTAGTTTGCGACACGGTAGGGCTGGACGATATGGCCAAAATTTTTATCACGATATAGTTCTTAATTTTGGTCGATATCAATATAATTCGATATCGATATAAACAATATAAAAGCCTAAAAAAAACTATAAACTATACAAATAAATTAATGTTCTCCTTGTATTTGTATTTAGCCTCCAAAAAGATGGAAATCACCATCAAATAAACATAAACTTCTCAACCCAATAATTCTCAGTCGGGTCATCTGGACAGTTTCTTTTTTATAGAAACGTTTCACCCTCCATCCTCCATCCAATTTCTATAAAAAGAAACTGTCCAGATGACCCGACTGAAAATTATTGGATTTGGTACGTGGATTATTGAGCATGAACTTTCTTGCCATAAAATTCTCAACTGTGTCAATATTAATAGTTTTAACTTTAAACATCTTTAAAATTTACAGCATTGAAATTCATAGTTAATTAAATAAAACTTTTGGGTGTTGTTATTTATAAGAAGCTGACATAGAAATCTCATGGAAATTACTTAAGAATAAAAATAACAAAATCAATTGCATTACTGTATAAAGTAAAATAGTTTTTGAATGACAAAGTTTTGAATATATTGAATAATGTAATGATTGTTCCATATTTAATCTGTTGTATTGAAGTTTGGGGAAAAGCATGTAAAACTATTACAAACCCTGTTTTTTTTGTTTTGTTTTTAAAGAGCTACAAGAATTATTAGTAGGAAGTGCTATGGTCACCCAACAAATATTTCATCAGTTTAAATTATTAAAATTTTATGATTTGGTTGAACATAGTATTTTACAAGTCATGTATAAAACTGAAAAAAAATTACCCCCCAAATATTCAATTAAAATTTGTTTAAAGTTATTAAACCCTATGTAAATGTTTGTAAAACCTCCATTTAGGACTAGTTTGAAGGAGCTGAGTTGTAAATCAGGAAACAGGATTGTGTTGACTTGATATCACCATAAACATTTCTAAAACTATGTTTTAAAATATGATTAAATCAAAGTTGTTGGGAAGGTGTGGTGCAGGTGAAGGTTGTTGTTTGTTTGTAGTTATTTTGTATTTTTTAAACAAGGGGCAGATATTAAAACACTATTTTCGTCTTTCTGCACATTTTCATTCAGTGTTTTTTCTTCTTCTGATGAATTTGTTTTATTTTGAATTTAAAAAACATGCAGCGCTGCTGGGGCTGTTTGTTTACGTCGTAGTTTCAGGGAAACGTTGGCTCAAACTTTATTGTTCTTCATCTTCTGACTCTCATATTCTATCGAGTGGAAACTCTTCAGATTAAACAAGTTAGATGTTCCCACCGCTAGTTAGAACGACTTTGTCACGTTTTGCAAAATAAACAAACCGAGGACTCGCTGCAGATGAGACCTGCAGTTTAACAAAACCGAACTACGTCCACACCGACGAATTAGTCTTTCCTCTCATCAGTGATGTCGTCTCTTTCTCTTCGCTTGTGAAACTTTGTTCAGTCACATTCTGACGGTCATGAGCACTCGTTTGACTCGTTTTGAAGCGAAAACTTAACGCGCTTTGGAGACTAGCTTAGCTTTTAGCCTGCTACCGCTAACGCCTGCTGCTGGACTGAGCGCTGCGTAACAACGACGTCACCACGCACGTTTTGTGTCACAGCTTTTTCTGTCCGGGCGGGTTGTTGAAGCAGCCGCTCCAACCCGAACAGAAACAGAAAAACGTTGTAAAATCCTATCGAAATATCGAAAATATGCTTAAACTTCATATCATCGTTATTGAATAAAAGTATATCGCGATATTTATCGTTATTGAATTATCGTCCAGCACTACGACACGGTATGAAACGTCTCACAAACACAGACAAACAAACATCACCCGCAGCTTCAAAACATACGTTCAAAAGTGAAAGAAAGAATAATTCTAACGGGAAACGCACCAGACAATGCCACGATTAGCAATCTCTGCGACACTCACCAGCCAGAACTATTCTATAAGTCCAACACAGGATAAAAACTATGCCAACAATACCGTGACAGTAAACTACAAAAACAATACAATAACCATTTTAGGGACACGGACGAGCCACCAATATGTAACAATATTAGGAGGTAAGGTATTTAAACACTTACAGGGCCACCATTATTGTAATAATATAGGACTTATTGGTCAGTTTACTGACTTACCTATATTTTAGAGAAGTTGGAGCAGACTTGATCTGATCCAAATTCCTTCGCGAGTTCACCTTTTTTCCGGTATTAAATTGCTTTACTGTGACTAGACAAACTGTAATTTCACGAGAGACTTCAGCCTTCTTTTCAAGGTCGCTCAGAGTCCCGATTAGATTAGTCGCTTTATTTATTTTCAGGTCAGGCCACAGTGTACTTTTGACTGCAACCTTGAAGTCCAGGTGCTGTTCAGGTCCAAATCGCCGAATCATGTGAGGTTCCGAGCTACAAATCTCCATCTGTGCCCTGATTGAGCCCGGACGGCTGTAAACGAGTCCCAAAACGCACCGCAGGTCCGCGGCTGTCCACCGCTGCTCCCATCGTGCGGTTCAGCTCGTACAACAGCTGGGACGTTGAGGTCATAGCCCGGATCAAAGATCTTGCTGAGCAGGAAGTCTCGCCAGCGCGTTGATCGCCGCGGTAGCCTTCCTCAGCTTCCAGTAGCAGAAACCTCCGCCAACGCCAAAAAACAGAGTAGCTGCCACCAATATCCAAATAATCCACAAATCTTCCACGTCTTCGACAGAAAGAACGGTCAGACACATTGGCTTCCACTCGCTCCACGAGTCCATAATGTATCCCACCGCATGCGTGTCGAAGGGGCAAGCCGCTTCTCCTGGTCCGGTAGAAGCTGTTCCTCAGTCTAGTGGTTCTACATTTGATGCTCCTTAACCGCCGTCCTGAAGGGAGTGGGGCAAAGAGTGTGTGTGCTGGGTGAGTGGGGTCTTTCATGATGCAGGTGGCTCTTTTCCTGCATCTGGAGGTGTAAATGTCTGTGATGGTGGGGAGACTGACTCCAACAGACTTCTGTGCAGCCTTCACCACTCTCTGTAGAGCTTTTCTTTCTGCAGCTGTGCAGCCTCCATGCCACATGTTGATGCTGGAGCACAGGATGCTCTCCACTGCACACCTGTAGAAGGAGGTGAGGACTGGGCTGCTCAGACCAGCTCGTCTCAGCCGTCTGAGGAAGTAGAGTCTCTGATGACCTTTCTTGATCAGGCTGGTGGTGTTGTTGCTCCAGCTGAGGTTATCATTCATGTGTACACCCAGGTACTTGTAGCTGGAGACCACTTCCACCGCAGATCCACTTATGTTCAGTGGGGTGTGGGTGTGTTTGTTCCTTCTGAAGTCCACAATCATCTCCTTTGTCTTCTTCACATTGATGTGAAGGTTATTCTCTTTGCACCAGCTCTCCAGGTGTTCCACCTCCTGCCTGTAGCTGGACTCATCATTGTTTGTGATGCATCCCACCACCGCTGTATCATCTGCAAACTTTACAATATGACAGCCTGGATGGGTGGCTGCACAATCATATGTGAGCAGAGTGAACAGGAGAGGGCTCAACACACATCCTTGAGGAGAGCCAGTGCTGAGGGTTATGGTGGAGGAGGAGAAGTTGTGGATCTTCACGGACTGAGGTCTGTTTGTTAAGAAGTCTAGTACCCAGTTACAAACGGAGGGGCTTAGTCCAAGTGTGGATAGTTTGTCCATCAGAGTTTGGGGGATCATGGTGTTGAAGGCAGATGTGAAGTCCACAAAGAGCATACGGACGTAGGAGTCCTTCTGATCCAGGTGGGTGAGAGCAGTGTGGACCACAGAGGAGATGGCGTCCTCTGTTGATCGGTTCTCGCGTGTACGCATACTGATGAGGGTCCTCGTTGATTTTGACGGTTGTCTTGATGTGGGTCATGACCAGTTTTTCAAAGCATTTTGCGACTATCACTTTTATTTAGACAAGTAATGCCGCTGAGATATGCAATCTCATTTACAAGAGAAACCTGTAACACAGACACACAAAAAAATCAATTACAGTACATTAAATAACAAAACGACAATTGGAAAACATTATGTTGAGGGTTAAAAGGGAGCAGCAGAGTACAGTATAGGTCTGAAACAATGATTTCTCCATTTCCTTTAAAATGTGTTTAAATTTTCCAAAGGGCTCAAACTGGACAGTTTCAGATCTTGTTGCAGTGTATTCCATGATGATGGAGCAGAATAAGAGAAGGCCTTTTTTTCAAGTTCTGTGTGACCTAAGGTGACTGTCTGGTTGAAAGGAACAAAAAGCTGACTCCCTGACACATTAACTAACATTAGATTGTATTTTAAAGATCTCAGTTTTTCTCACAACGACATTATAAAGACTTTTTAAATTACCTGCTGACAAAACATTTTTTAAACGTTTATTTTGAAGAGGCAATTTTAATATTAAATGGGCAAAGACTTGAAAAAGTTTGGAACTTGATACTACCGTAAATCAAGATCAAATGAAAGTCTTTGGGATCCTTCCCTTTGTCATTCAACTAGACCCAAGGTAGCTTTATTGTTATTCGCATCGCATGTGGTACATGAGGTGGAACGAAATTGTACACTCATGGTCTCGGTTACACCCCAAAATTGCAATAATTCAAAGTATTTAAAAAAACAACTAAAGTTAGTGTTGGTGTTTTGTTGTTTTATGTTTTTGGTGAGGTTAAACGTAATTTATTAGTCGCTATATTTTGAAACAAGAAATATTAATCATTACTGCAAATGTCAGTTGTAAACCAAGAGGCTCCCAACACGTTGCACCTTGATAACAGTTTATCTGTTTTAACTGTGCTCTATAAATAAAGATAACTTGACTTGACTTGCCTCTGCTTGTCAGACCACTCCTGTATTAGTGCTTCTGAGCAAACCTCTGTCAGTCAGAGATCTAAGAATACTCAACATGGCTCATTGCAAAAAATTGTCAGATATCACAAGTTTTTGAGGGTTATTTTGCTAAGCAACCATCTGTAAACACCTTTAATTTATCAGTTTACACTGACTGGTGGTGTTTTTTTATAGCTTTATTTCATATTGCTGAGTTTTTATAATACAGTAATTCTTTGTTTCATAATATATTTGCTTTTTTTTATATTGTAAATAATACAACATGCTAAATAGTTCATCATGTTGATGTGTAGTTACAAGCATGACTAGTATTTGGAAGAAAAATACTTCCTTCTTGTAAGAATTATGTTACAGGAAATGCAGGGATCTGAATCTGCAAGTTCTATGCACGATTATCAAAATATTGTGATTTATTTATTTATTTGGTTTTAAATTATCTTAACATCATCCCCTGTACAGTATTTAGAAGTAAAATTAGATCTTGTGATTATTGGCCTCCTCCATGGGCTGGAGGGGTTTGAGTGTCCCAATGATCCTAGGAGCTATGCTGTCAGGGGCATCATGCCCTTAGTAGGGTCACCCAAGGCAGACAGGTCCTAGGTAGGGCTGAACAATTACAGGTGGCCCCCGACCTACGAACGAGTTCAGGACCCATGGACCGTTCGCAGCTCGATTCTGCCATAGCTCGGGGGTGAAAATAACGTCTTGTTCGTAGGTCCTGATTTCGTTCGTACGTCGCGGAAATAACGCTAACGGAGCGCCGCACACAAATTTATTGGCATGAGACTGAACAAGCGGACATACTGGGCCATAAACATGCACAGAACTTTATTTACAAACACTTATCTAACACATTACACCACACATTCATCCATAAACACACACAGTAACTGTACAGCATGTACAGTAGTGTGCAGTAATGTTAAACATTGCTATTCAGCACAGCACATTCAATACTGTAAAATTATTACAGAATAAAATAATTAATTAATACAGAATAAATAAAAATATAATTTCTTACTTTGAGATGGTCAAAGCCGACATCTTAGGTTGCCATGCGTTGATGTTGTCGGCCGAGCAGCGCGGCGGCTCGGCGAGCGAACCACGGCAGCTGCTCGAGGCCTGTGTTAGCTTCTGCTAGCTGCGTGTTAGCCAGGCCATGAGCTGGTGTTCGCGCGGCGGTGCGGCGCGATGACTGAGCGATCGATCCGCGGCTGCTGCTCCAGGCTGAGACGTCCACAGAGTTCACAGAGCGATTCCAGCTAGTAATTTATCCATATGAGGCAATCCTGGAACAAACACAGTCCTCACAGCCAGCTGCCGGGACAACAGACCTACCTAAAATGGCTGCCGGGGCATTTCCTGGAACGGCCGGAAGTTGCGCAATTATGATAAAAACTTATCATTTTTATTAAAAATATTATTTATAAAGCCTTTAAAACAACCACAGCTGCAACAAAGTGCTGTACACATGAAATTAATAACATTTAAACACACAAAAAAAAAAATTTCCCCATATTTTTATTAAATTATTAAATATGATACGTTCGTAGGTCCGGGTTACCGTAGGTTGCGGGTGCCGTAGGTCGGGGGTTACCTGTACTGTAATTGCATTTGCAATAATATCGCAATTTGATAAAATGAGATTTTCTAATCGCGAAGGTTGCAATTTGACTGGTCATGTGACACAAATCTTTATCAACACTTAAAAAACACCACAAAGACATTTACGGTGGTTGCATGGCTAGAATGACAACCAGTGCTTCAACTTCAAGTAAGCAAAGTATCAGCCGACAGGGATCACTGACCGAACTGTTTAATAATAATAATAATAATTTGTCACATTTGTCATCTGTGTATGTTTCCCATACTTGACAGACGAAATTGGTCTTCTGCCTTTAACCCAACCACCACCAGGTGGTGCAGCGAGCAGCTTAGTCGCGCTCGGGGAGCTGGAGAATTAGATGTGCACTCATAGACACCCCAAGTGTAGTAGCCGGGGCCGGGGCGCGAACCTGCGTCCTTCAGGTCCCAAGTCAAAAGCCCTGCCACTACACCATCTTGCTTCAAACAGTAATTTTTTTATATCTAATTTTTTATATTTATTTATTAACTGTCAAGTGAAGTTCAGACAGTAGTTAGGAAGTTCACTTAACATGTTTACTATTATGTTTATGAAACAAGAAAAAATAGAAATGGTGAAAAGAAAAGGCATAGATTTGTTTGCTTTATTGTAATCTCTGCTTTAAATAAATCTGACATTGTTTATTATGAAACAGATTGATTTATTGCTTCTGTTTGTTGAAAAATACTTGAGAAGATATTAAAAAAATAATCGCGTTTTAAATCGCAATTGCAATTCATAGAAAAAAAATTGCAATTAGATTATTTTCCAAAATCGTTCAGCCCTAGTCCTAGATGAGGGACCAGACAAAGTGCAACCCAAAGACCCCTTATGATAAATAAAATAAATGGAGTCAATGTTCCCTCGCTCGGACGTGGGTCACCGGGGCCCCACTCTGGAGCCAGGCCCGGAGGTGGGGCACGTTGGCGAGCGCCTGGTGGCCGGGCTTTTACCCATGGAGCCCGGCCGGGCACAGCCCGAAGAGGAGACGTGGGTCCCCCTTCCCATGGGCTCACCACCTGTGGGAGGGGCCAAAGGGGTCGGGTGCAATGTGGGATGGGTGGTGGCCGAGGGCGGGGACCCTGGCGGTCTGATCCTCGGCTACAGAAGCTGGCCATTGGGACATGGAATGTCACCTCTCTGGTGGGGAAGGAGCCTGAGCTAGTGTGTGAGGTTGAGAGGTTCCGGCTAGAAATAGTCGGACTCACCTCAACACATGGCTCTGGCTCTGGAACCAGTTTCCTTGAGAGGGGTTGGACACTCTTCCACTCTGGAGTTGCCCCTGGTGAGAGACGCCGAGCAGGAGTGGGCATACCCCATCTTGGTGCCTGTACGTTGGGGTTCACCCCGGTGAACGAGAGGGTAGCCTCCCTCCACCTACGTGTGGGGGGTCGGGTCCTGACTGTTGTTTGTGCCTATGCGCCAAATGGCAGCTCAGATTACCCACCCTTTTTGGAGTCCTTGGAGCGGGTATTGGAGAGTGCGCCTCCTGGGGACTCCTTTGTTCTACAGACCCAAACATATTGTGAGGGTCTGCTGGGAACGTCTGGCAGAGTCTCCCGTAAGACGGAGCTTTAACTCCCACCTCCGGGAGAGCTTTGAACACGTTCCGAGGGAGGCGGGGGACATTGAGTCCGAGTGGGCCATGTTCCGCGCCTCTATTGTCGAGGCAGCTTATCGGAGTTGTGGCCGCAAGGTTGTTGGTGCCTGTCGTGGTGGCAACCCTCGAACCCGGTGGTGGACACCGGCGGTGAGGGATGCTGTCAAGCTGAAGAAGGAGTCCTATTGGGCCTTTTTGGCCTGTGGGACCCCGGAAGCAGCAGATAGGTACCGACAGTCCAAGCGGCATGCGGCTCGGGTGGTTGCTGAGGCAAAAACTCGGGCGTGGGAGGAGTTCGGAGAGGCCATGGAGAATGACTTCCGTACGGCTTTGAGGCGATTCTGGTCCACCATCCGGCGTCTCAGGGGGGGAAAGCGGTACGCGACCAACACCATTTATGGTGGGGATGGCGTGCTGTTGACCTCAACTCGGGATGTTGTGAGTCGGTGGGCGGAATACTTCGAAGACCTCCTCAATCCTACTGGCACGTCTTCCACTGAGGAAGCGGAGCCTGGGGACTTTGGGTCGGGCTCTCCAATCTCTGGTGCTGAGGTCACCGAGGTGGTTAAAAAGCTCCTCGGTGGCAGGGCTCCGGGGGTGGATGAGATTCGCCCAGAGTTCCTTAGGGCTCTGCAATATTGTGTGGACATCGGGGGCAGTTCCCCTGGATTGGCAGACTGGGGTGGTGGTTCCCCTATTCAAAAAGGGGGGCTGTAGACTAGAGTGTGTTCCAACTATAGGGGGATCACACTCTTAAGCCTCCCTGGTAAGGTCTATTCAGGGGTTTTGGAGAGGAGGGTCCGTCGGATAGTCGAACCTCGGATTCAGGAGGAGCAGTGTGGTTTTCGTCCTGGTCGTGGAACACTGGACCAGCTCTACACCCTCAGCAGGGTCCTGGAGGGTGCGTGGGAGTTTGCCCAACCAGTTTACATGTGCTTTGTGGACTTGGAGAAGGCATTCGACCGCATCCCTCGGGGGCTTTGATACGGGCTGTTAGGTCCCTGTACGACCGGTGTCAGAGCTTGGTCCGCATTGCCGGCAGTAAGTCAGGCTCGTTTCCAGTGAGAGTTGGACTCCGCCAAGGTTGCCCTTTGTCACCGATTCTGTTCATAACTTTTATGGACAGAATTTCTAGGCGCAGCCAAGGTGTTGAGAGGATCCGTTTTGGTGGCCTTAGAATCGCTTCTCTGTTTTTTGCAGATGATGTGGTCCTACTGGCTTCATCAGGTCGTGATCTACAACTTTCACTGGAGCGGTTTGCAGCCGAGTGTGACGCGGCCGGGATGAGGATCAGTTCCTCCAAATCCGAGGCCATGGTCTTGAGCCGGAAAAGGGTAGAATGCCCTCTCCGGGTCGGGGAGGAGGTCCTGCCCCAAGTGGAGGAGTTTAAGTATCTCGGGGTCTTGTTCACGAATGAGGGAAAACTGGAGCGTGAGATCGATAGGCGGATAGGTGCAGCGTCCGCAGTGAAGCAGGCGCTGTACCGGTCTGTCGTGGTGAAGAGAGAGCTGAGTCAAAAGGCAAAGCTCTCAATTTACCGATCGATAGGGGTGTAACGATACACAAAACTCTTGAGACGAGACAAATTACAGAGTTCGCGAGAACGAGACGAGATTTTAATATTAGTTCAAGAAAACTTCAAAGATCGGTTTTATGCCGCAAAAAGGCTTTTATTCTGTTTTAACATGTATTACAAACTCAACTGATGTCTTCATTTTACTGATTGAATCTCCTTAGACCTTAGAACGTTCAACTTTGTTTAAAAAAATAGATATTCACGCAGGACTTTCCAAAAATTGAACATAAATATCCGCATCAGCACTGAATCTGCAGCCGTCACTCACCAGTGTTGCCAGATTGGGCGGTTCACCGCGATTTTCCTTCTGACTTTTGCGGGTAAAGAGTGCTTTGGGTGGGTGGGACTCTATCTGGCAACACCGGTCACACCGGTGTTTACACAAGTGTGTCTTTACATTCGGGGCAGCGTCGGCAGCGCCGGGACCCTCCATCAATGTAGAGGCGTCTGCGGCACCGGGACCCTCCATCAGTAGTTGGGGCGTCTTCTATAGCAACTTCATCCGGCGAAGCCATGCTGTCCGTGACGCTGACTTGCTAGGGGCTGCTAGCATTAGCATTAGCGACTCGCGAGACAACGTTACCTCTCAACGAGAGATATCGCGGGAGTTTAATATCGCGAGATCTCGTACAACGAGATCTCGTTACACCCCTAGTTCCTACCCTCATCTATGGTCATGAGCTTTGGGTTGTGACCGAAAGAACGAGATCTCGGATACAAGCGGTTGAAATGAGTTTTCTCCGCAGGGTGTCTGGACTCTCCCTTAGAGATAGGGTGAGAAGCTCAGTCATCCGGGAGGGACTAAGAGCTGGCCCAAGTGGCTGGAGAGAGGGAAGTCTGGGCCTCCTTACTTAGGCTGCTACTCCCGCGATCCGACCCCGGATAAGCGGAAGAGATGGATGGATGGATTATTGGCACATAGTTTGATTAAAGGGGACCAAATGTAGGTCATATAATTTTTTGTGGTGTATCTGTGGGCTATCCAGACCATTTTCATTCAATTTTATACACAAAATAATGCTTAGATAATAAAATATCCCCTTTCTAATTCTGCCAGATTTCACTTCCGTTCAAAACGACCGGTTTATGATAATGAGGTCTGAAAGCCACGCCCTACAAAGATCTGTTTACATTAACTACGCCCTCTGTAAAAGCCAGTATCTCTAATATGTTGTTGTTTTAAAATTAGCTCTTTTTTTATTACTCATTTGACTTACTGTTAGTGCTAGCTTAAGATAACTTACCGAAAGCCGTCTGCGCGCGCCGCCATTTGCTGCTCCTTTTAGCATTAGCCCACCTCCGAGGCTAATGATAGCTTTTCCTCCTCCGAGCGGACGGTGCTAGCTCCGCTCGTTGCATGCGGCGCTTTTGGGAGCGATCGCTGCTTCAGTCCACACACACACAAAGTTCACCGAGTGTCTCCAGTTAATTTATCCGCATGAGGCAACCTCTGACCGGACCCCCGGACCTCAAAAGCCAGCAGCTCCCGCACGCAGATGGTGTCTTCGCTGGCGGTCTGCTCGTTTTATTTCTGCCGTGCGTGTTGGGAGCGATCGCTAAAAATTGAACTAAAACGTAAAAATAACAATTATACTTTATTTATAAAGCCATTTAAAACAACCACAGCTGCAACAAAGTGCTGTACACATGAAATCTCTCCGAAACAAAAGGCTTAAAAAAAAATGCCGTGACTGGGAAGCGAACCCCGGTCCTTCGGGTGCCAGTCCAGTTCTTTACCTCTCGGCCAACCTGGCAGTTATGCAAAAAGCAGTCCTTCATCGTATAAGAAACAAATACAACCACCTACTTTTAGAACGCTGAAGTTTTGATTAGATTTTGATGAAGTGAAAAGTATTCTTAAACTAAATAAGTTGCTAATCCGAAAAGTATATTGATCAGTGGTGCTTGTACGTTACAGACTGTCGCCCCGCGAGAGTGTGTGTGTGCACAGTTTCAACGAGACAGAGTTCAAACAAGGTAATAAAACATTCTGGTTTTACTCGAGATGTGCTGCGTGGCTGGAGCAGGGCAAGCCCCTAGCCCCCCGGGGGCTAAATAAATAAATTAATAAATAAATGACCGCCGGGTCAGCTCCTAAACTGCTCGGCAACCGTGACGTCTTTTGGGTGGAGCATCACCAGGGGTTGCTAGGTGAGGGACTGGACTCAGGTTTGAGGTGGGTTGTGGCTAGGGATGGGGCAGATCCGATCCAGTATCGGTATCGGTATCCGATACCAGCATAATTTAAGTATCGGATATCGGATCCAACCTGCCGATAGTTCCGATCCAGCTTCAAAGAGCTTGTTTAGTGGTTAAGGGGAGTGGTTTTTGTTGTCTTTCCCATCATGCTTAGCAGTTTTTTAGTTTTTCCAGCTGCACCATGAGTGAGGAGGACATGTGTGTGGTATAGACCTGCCTCTTGTGTGCTGTTAAAGTTTGTGGGTTTCTTGTTGTAAGGCTCAAGAGTGTCTTCATTGGGTGTATCTCACACAATGTTAAAATGAATAGTCCCAGTACAAAAATTTCATTATACAGATTCATATACCTGAACAGTATCGGATCGGGAAAGTATCGGTATCGGTCGATACACAGTTTTTAAGTATCGGTATCGGATCGTAAGTGAGAAATGTGGATCGGTGCATCCCTAGTTGTGGCTGCGGTTTGTGACGTCACAAACCGCAGGAAGTGGGAAACGAAGTGTTTCTATCAAAGATAAATAAATATACTTAGAGTAAATAAACCACTGGGTGCATTTTTTTGGCACTAGGACTGTTTTTTTATGAAGTACATACCCAAAGTTGAGTACAAAAACCATTAAAAAGTTATTTTTGAATCTGTGGTCCCCTTTAAGATGTGTCCCCCACTACAGTTACACCCAAACAAAATGGCTCCTAAGACCAGTGTTGCTGTTTCTTTTTCCCTTCCTTTTCACAAGGTACTCAATTTGCTGTATTTTGTTTCAGATTGAAAGACGACAGCAGCGTACACTGTGTTTTCCTGGAGTGTGACAGCACAGTTTCAGATGCAGTTATAAAACACTTGAAGGTTTACAAGCTCCGTAGAAAGGTCAACGTCAGTCCCTGTCCAGAGCTTTCTGTGTGGGCGGTGCTTTCCAAACAGATCAACACAAGTCAGCAGCCCAGTAAACCTGAGCTTTCTGCCCCCGAAAAAGCTTTGGTATGGGAGGCTGACCCTCGAACCACGCAAATGGGGTGGAGATTGGTGCTGCAGAGTCATGTTGACCCATTGGACATCATAGCATGTTGTCAGAAAGGAGACACTGAGGACTACCACCGGCATCGCTATGCAATAGGTATGAGTACTTGGTGGCAGTGGACTGTTTTTATTAAATGAGAGTAAATGGTGTGGAAAGTTAGAGCATGTGCGCTAGACATTTTGTGACAAGTTTTGTTCTTTTTTCTTTTCTGTCATTGTTGTCTAGGACTTCCTGAGGGAGTGAAGGACCTTCCTCCTGGAGTGGCGCTACCACTGGAGTCAAACCTCGTCTACATGCAGGGTATCAGCTTTAGCAAGGGCTGTTACATCGGCCAGGAGCTCACAGCCAGGACTCATCACACTGGGGTGATTCGAAAGCGCCTCATGCCAGTACGATTGTCGTCTGCAGTCCAACACCACGAGGAGGGAGCCGCCTTGCAGACGCAGTCGGGCAAGCCAGCTGGGAAGCACAGAGCAGGGGTTGGTGAGCTGGGTCTGAGCCTAATTCGCATGGCACATGCCAAAGAAGTGTTGACACTCAAATCTTCTGACGACACCACGGTGACACTTGAAGCCTCTGTGCCAGACTGGTGGCCTAAGGATGTGAAAATTAACTGAAGGTGGGGTGTTTTGTAGCTCTTTGAAATGTGACATGCATCACATCAGACAGATTTTTGATTGACAGAACCCTGAAGTGCAGTATGTTACATTGCCATTGCTTTAGATGTGTTGGCTTGATTTTTTTTTTTTTTTATCACAAAGCTATGCTTTTACAAAGTTTATTAAATAATACATCAAATATTAAGTGACATTTGTGGTTATTCAAAATATGTGAAAAATGGTAACTTAACATTTTTGTATGTGCATACATAGAAATTTTTTAATGTATTAATTTATTGTTTGCATTGCAGAAGCAAACAGACATTCAAAAGCAGGATTTCAAAACTAAAAACAATCTTAAGCTTTTAGCATAATGTTTACTACAATTGCCAGTGCCATTCAAGCTCTTCCCAGGAGAGAAAGAACACTGCAGATGGT
>JBBPBX010041358.1:5594-20518 GCA_038048925.1 Garcialebias charrua
CTGTGTCTCCCTGGTAAAGTTGCCGCTGGGCGCAGATGATGGATGGATGGATGGATGGTCTGTGAACACCTTGAGGAGCTGAAGGCAGTGGATGTTGATGCCTGTGTCTCCCTGGTAAAGTTGCTGCTGTGCGCAGATGATGGATGGATGATGGGTGGATGGATGGATGGTCTGTGAACTTTAACTTTAAACTGTCCAAAGGACTTTGGCCATTTTGAATTTTTGACTGTTTTTGTCTGACTTCATCCTAGAAGAACCAAATAATTTATGATGTAATAACAGTTGAACAGATTCTAATAATCTTTTTCTTATGATTCTTTAAAGGTCAAATGCAAATGGAAAATTCTCTTAACTTCCAGTATGGATTTAAACACTATACACACTTCACATTGTAAAATAAGTTTAGGAAATTGAATGTTCCAGGACACCACTTAAGAAAATATAACGTTTAATAGGAAAAGTTTGAAGTGACAAATAGTTTCTCTGGGCAAAAACGTTAGCCAATACATGTGAAAATGCAAATGATAAATTGGAGGATTTTTTTTTATGTGACAGAAGAGTTGGGGGAAAAAGTGACCAAATCAAACAAAATAAAGTTATTTATCTTGATATTTAGAAATTTTCTCTAAGGTTTCTGTGGAGCAAAACACAAACAAATTAGACAAGAACAAACAAACAAAAAAAAAGAGTTCGTCATTAAAGCTTCAGTATGTAGCTTTTTTTATGAACATATTTCTTCACTCTGTCACTACCTCCTGACAGACTGATGTTAGCCAGGTAATCTCTGAAAAAAAATAAAAAAAAATATTGTCCCCTTGCTTCTCCAGGTGGTAAATAAGCATTTCTAAAAAGAAAAGGTGACCCGCCATTTTCCAGCCAATAAAAACAGAGTTTGTAACCAGCCAATAAAAACAGAGCTTGAATTTGAATCAGCCAATAAAAACAGAGCTTGAATTTGAAATTCAACAGACCACAAGGGGGCAGAGCCACATATGGCTCTGAGGGGGAGGGATCAGAATGCTTTGCCTGTTGAAAATATTTCTAAGTGCTGCAGTTCTACAGAAACTGCATACTGAACCTTTAAACATCACAAATCTAACAGAAAAAAAATGCTCCTCACAAAATGTATTTTAAAAACTCATCTTGAAGCTTCTCTCGTGGATCTTTTGTGTCATCTGGTCCTTGTTTAACCAAAGCAGGAGCTGTGTCAGCATTCTTAGCACAAAGTCGAGATTGTTCCCAGTGCAGGTTGCACTCCGCCATGGCTGTTCCTCGTCTCCGATCCCATTTGTGGTGTTCATGGACAGGATCTTGAGACACAGTCAGGGAGAGGAGGGTGTCTGGTTTGGGAACCTCAGGGTCTCATCTCTGCTTTATGCAGATGATGTTCTGTTGGCATCTTCAGGTCAAGACCTTCAGATTAAACTGGAGGCCGAGTGTGAAAAAGCTGGAATGACAGTCAGTTCCTGACTGACATGGAAGGGGAACTTTGCCTCAGGTAGAATAGTTTAAGTATCTGAGTGTATTGTGCACAAGTGATGGTAGGATGGAGCGGGAGATGGATCAATGGATTGAGGTCTTATCCTCAGTAATGAGGGCATTGCTTTGGTCTGTCATGGTGAAGAGACAGCTGAGTCGAAAGGCAAAGCTCTCGATTTACTTGTCTGTCTTCATTCCAATATTCACCTATGGTCATGAAGTTTATAACATGACCAAAAGAACAAGATACTGGATAGAAGTGATTGAAATGGACTCCCTTTTCAGGGAGACCAGACTCAGCCTTGGAGATAAGTTGAGGAGCTCCATCATCAGTGGGAGCTCGGAGTAGAGTTGCTGCTCCTCCGCATCAAAAGTAGTCAGTCGAGGTGGTTTGAATATTTGATTAGGATGCTTCCTGGATGCACGCCTTTAGAAGTTTTCCAATTTTCTCACTGGATGCGCCATGGAAGACCCCAAAGTCTCTGGAGGGATTACAGTATGCATCTTCTTTGGCTTGAGAACGCCTCAAACACTCCCGGAACAAGCTGGAATGTGTTGCTGGGAAAAGGGATGGCTGGGTTTCTGGACCTGTTTCCTCCATGACCTGGCTTTGAATAAGCAGTAGAAGATGGAGATGAAGATTTTGTTTTGAATGTCAGGATGACCTCGAGGCCTTTATTTTATAATATTAAAAATAATGTAAAAACATGTATAGAGAGCCATTCATAAAACCCAAGAACGCTTCACATTGGGGATCGGACTGAAAAAAGATAATGAAAAAAATAAAATAAATAAACAGCATCAAGAAAATGAAAAAAAAACAAACCCCAACAAAGTGAAGAGTTCATGCACTTGTGAAGAAATAACCAAGGTTGCGGGTTTGAGCCCAGGTTGCATCAGAAAGGACATCCAGTGTAAAACAAATAGCCAAATATTTCCTGTGAGTTAGCTCGCTGTGGTGACCCCTGGAGAAGGGAGCAGCCGAAAGAAATACTAAACTCTGATGAATAATTAATGTTTCAGGAGCTTTTTAATATGTCCATAGATGAATAGCTGTAAATGTCAGCATGGAAGATAATTTCAGAGAGTTGGGGATGTAACTATGAAACTGTCATCACTAAATTTTGCATTCAGGTGTGCAAGAGATGGAGAACAGGCCAGGATCAGAAGACATGAGGTTCTGGGATGGGATGGAGTGAAGGACATCAGAGAAGTACTGAAGGGTGCAGCCAGCCAGTGATTTATAAAGAAGGTAAATTTAGTAATGGGTCTGATCTAACTTGAAGAGCTGAATGAGCATTAAAAGTGATGTGTTGCCAGGACTTTGGTGCAGGTGAGAATCCTGGCAGCAGAGATTTGGACAGACTGAAGTCTGATGAGAACTTTACTGAGCGTTCTCATACAAAACCATTTGTGTGGAACTGTCATATAGATCAGTTAAATAAGTCTAATTTTATTTTACAAAAAAGAGCTGTAAGAATTATCTCATGAAAACATTATTGTCATCCTTCAAGTATTTTATTTTATCAACTGAAATTACTCAAGTTTTATGATTTGGTGGACTACTTTATTCTATTACTAATGTACAGGGCTCAGAATCATAATTTACCATCGAACATACAAGCGTACAGTATTTTGTAAAAAGGAGTAGTTGTTATAATTTAAAAGGAACATATATTTTTGTAAAGCCAAAGTATAGAACAAATTTAAGGGGTAGGTCTAATTTAATGAGGGGAATTGGTCTATGGAATGGTTTGAATAATGATATTAAAAAAAGAGGAATCATTATTTGTATTTAAGAAAAAGATCAATAATATAATGCTGATGAGATATAGTTAAGTTAGTTAATATTAGGGAAATATAATGAATAAATGTGATACGTTTTGTGGTTTGTTGTATTATTTGTGAGTATTGCTTGAATTGATTGTTTGAATTGATTTTGTTAAGAAGGGGCAGAATTGATAAGATTTTATTCTTCTTCTGTTGCCTTTCATTTTATAGGTATTTTACATTTGTTTTTATCCTTGAAATTGTATAGTTTTTTTTTAATTGAAATGAAATGAATAAATAAACAAACAAACAAACAAACAAAATAACCTTTGGTGTGTTTCAGCCAAGCTTTAATCAGGAAGTTAAACAGTTTTTGATCATCAGGTCCTTTTAAAGACACAGTCAAGCAATAGGAGCGTTCCAGCTGTGATAGATCCTCCATCAGCAAGACTCCATAGAAAACAATAGATCAGCTTCCGGTTGTACTTAAAGTTAAATTTTGACGCAATGACTAAACTACTTCATGAAATGAGGAGTCAGGTCTCTGACCAAACCTCCTACCTGCACAAACTGATGACATGTTTTGATGCATGAACAAGACGAAGTAAATGAACTGTGATGGAAGCAGTCGTTTCCCTTTCAAACTGCATCAGCTGAAATCAGTTCAACATTAACGTTCAACAGTTTTGCATAACCGTGTCACGCACATCAGATTTGGGAGATTTCATTTCGCTGAAGCCCATTTCTCAATCTGCAGGATATCATCAGGTTATGCAAATCAGTTCGTACCACCATTTGAATAAAACTTGCTGTGGATAAATGGAGGTTGCTTGTAGGTTTGGAGCCAGACACCTGCTTGTTGCAGATGAGCTGCAGAAACGCTTATCAAAAATAGTGTAGAGGGCAGATTTATTGTGACATTAATGCAGCTTTTGTTTTACTACAGATGATCAAACATGTCAGTCACATCCTGAAGGGCCTACATGACTGTGGAGGGATTTAGGCTGAAAAACTGCCTGGCTGCAGGGAACAAACAGTCGAGACTACACAGAAAAAAAAAATGGAGACGACAGAAATAAAACATCTTTACAGGCTTGAGTGAGTCTACCGTTGAATTCAAGAGTCATTAGAAGTCATCAAAACGACTGTACAAGCTCCATTCTGATACACAGTATGGGTTATTGGGGAGAAAAACCTCTGGAGACCAGAAGAAACGTGGGTGCCTGTATCTCACCAACCCATTAAGGGCAAAATCTTAAGACGTTCATGGAGATTTACAGTGGCTTTAAAGCTGAAGATAGATGCAGCTGCGTTTCCCACCGGACAGTCGACGGGACAAGACGTATTCGCTCATGAATTCAATTAACTGCACACAGTCACGCTCGATTGGTGCGAGCTCTGCCCAGTCACCATTACTATCTGTCATGCTCTCTGCTGGAGAGGGCAGCACACTCAAGGGCGGACCGCTGGAAATAATCCTTTAACATCCCCGAGATGATCGTTTTACAGCGGCTGTGTACTTTGATTTAGCTTTTCACTTTTTTTTAAATCTAGATTTGACTATTTTGAGTATACTTTTTTATACTAAATGCCTTTTTTTTTTTACATTTTACTTTTTTAGACATTATATTCTTAACTTTATCTGCGTTTGAGCCAACTTTGCCTGTTTGTAAAATGAACTTAAAGCTTCAGTCTGCAGTTCTGTAGTGCAGTCTGTAAGTTGTCTAAAAATGTATTTTTAACATATTTCTTCACTCTGTCACTCCTGACAAGCTGATGTTAGACAAAGTAATCTCTGAAAAAAAACTATAGTCCCCTTGCTTCTCCAGGTGGTAAATAAGAATTTCAAAAAAGCCACAGTGACCCGCCGTTAACCAGCCAATAAAAACAGAGTTTTTAACCAGCCAATAAAAACAGAGCTTCTCACTTCTCACGCTCCTAACCCACCCACCCCCCCGTCCCAGCCCGCAGCGGCCGCGCAGGTTCTCGTTGAAATAATTGCAAAGCGATGCAAAACTGTTTTGTATGTGACACAAATGTATTAAATTCCCCTTCTTCATCCCTGATCTGGACTTTTCTTTTGTTTTTTTGCCAAAAGTCAAGTGATCGCTTCATCCTCCGCAGCTGAGTCCATGAATGAATTGAGGAAATGAATGAATTTGTCACGAGCGAATTAAACTCGGGTTCAACGTGGCTGCGCGGCTCTGCAGATTTCATGGTGTTCTGGTGTGCTGGACCAGCGCTCCATGTTTTTATTTTATTTTTTAGAACGTTTTATTAACATATAATCACAGAACTTTGCAGCTGCTGACAGGACATGTAGTGGAGGCGGAGCATTCGGAAGCAGAGCTGAATTTCACCGACAGCAAGAGCGAGCTGAGCCATATATGGCTCTGAGTGGGGAGGGACCAGAATGCTTTCCCAGATGAAAATTTTCCTAAGTGCTGCGTTCTACCAAAAACTGCAGACTGAACCTTTAAGAGTTTATCACAAATATGCAAAATGCATACTGATTAAAAATCATAAAACATAAATAAGAAGTCCAGTTTATAAAGTCTGAAAGTGAGAGCGGTGGTGAAGAGGTTATGGGAGAGCCTGTGATAAGAAGGACGCGGGTTTGACCACCCGGACCGACAACATCAAAATGCAGGCGGGAAAGAAGAAGCATCCACACCTGCCTACAACCTTATTTCCCCCGCTATAGGCCCTTGAGCAAGGCACTTAACCCCCACCATCTGCTCCCCTGGGTGCCCTAAATGGCAGCTCTCTGCTCCGCACACAGGGCTGTGGTAGCTTGGTGGTCTGTGCTTGTGTCAGGAAGGGCATGTGTGACTTAGTTCACTGTTCCCCGAGGAAGGGAGCAGCCGAAACAAGTAAAAAAAATAAAATAAAGTTTGTACCAATAGTTGTAAAATGTGCATAAAGAAGATAAAGTCTTAATACGAGGTCTGTGATAATTGTGTGTATAAGTAGTTTGTGTAACTGCTTTAATTGTACATGTGATCATCAGAGAGGAGTAATTTCAACCTATGTAAGAAAATATATCTGTTTCTGTTTGTTTCTAATGAATATTAGTGGGTTCAAAGCACCAACATGCAGCAAATTTATATTTAGTTTAAACTTGCCTGAATAACGTGGTTAGAACATTTAAGGACACGTTTTGCTATTTTGATGTCAAGCTCAGAATTTTTCAATGCATGTTTGTTTATTACAGCTCGAGTTCAAGGAAAATAAGATTATAACTGAAACCAGTTGAAATGTTCTACTTTGATGCTTTTATCCATTATGTGTATATATCCTTGAATTAAACAAAAACAGAAAGTGAATCTGAAAGCATTGCATGCTGATTGCTTGAATAAAGAAATCCCTTCATCGTGAAAGCACCCATCACATCGACTGCATTTGTAGAGAGACCGAAAGCTAATTTTGTTTATACAATTTTACCGAAAGCTTTAACTCCAACAGCGACATGGCCTTGACGTTTCTTAGATATCATTACTACAACTCTGTGAACTAATTTTAGGCTTTAAATGGGGCTAAATTTGAGTTTACAGTCATTGTTCTCCTTTTCTAACGCCAATACAAAGAATTATGTTAACATCAACGATTACTTCAGCAGGAACTTATGCAAATTCTGTCAATGCTGTTGAAACTGTATTAATTATAGATTGAAGTCAGCGAAGGTTAGTGATTCTCCTGAGTGCGCCTAACAGGGTCAATAAAATCTCTTTCTGTGACGGATTACAATGCATGAACACTGAACGCGTACTGTAGCTACACACTAATTAGAATGTACAGTGTGTCGTTCGACATTAAATGAATTGAAGTGACTCGGTGAACCGATCAAGAATTTCATGCCAATGTTCTTGGCAGAAACAGCGACTAAAATTTGATTTAAGATCGCCGTATCCTAATGACTGGCTTTAATTTGATAATGCTTTACATTCGTATTACGCAGAATTCTCCTCCTCCGTGTCAGATTAAGGTTGATTTAAACATCCGTTTCATTTGGCACATGCATGCTGGGAACACTCCACTTGGTGCCCTGGGCCATTAAACATTTGCACAATATCTTAAAACGAAACAGCCTGTGCAGATTTCTTTGGAAAGGTGCCTGAAACAGACACCCAGTTTGTGTTGAGGGGATGCTTCTGGAGGAAAAGCCTAAGGCAACAGATTAGAGGAAGAGTGTGATAAAGCTTAGTGCTGCCAGGAAAGGCTTTTTCTCAGCATGGTAATTGATGACCCCCCCAACTTTTCTTACTTTTTTCTCCATGAATTGTCCCAAAGTCCTAAACAAATCTTGATCTTTACAAAGCAATCTGTAAGTGCAAAAAGTAGCAAAAAATATTCAAATATTTACCTCCAATTAATTGTGTTGGATGAAAAATGGGCCATCTGCCTCAAGGATGCCCAGGCGGAAAACGTTTAATTTTTTTATTATTTAATCTAATTAAAAAAAAATTTAAAAAGTGGGACAATGAGCCTTTTTTAATAAAATAAAAAAATCCTCTGACTTTTAAACCAGCTTCAACTAGACAGGAACATCTATGGTAAATTTAAGAATAAAAATAAAGATGGAAAGTTATGGGGATTTATCAAAACGTTTTCTTTGTTTATAAATAATGATTAAATACATGCTGACAAAAAAATGTTAAGATCACAGAAGTAAGAGGGTCCACATCCAGATCAGGAAAGGGCGTGTTAGTTTGATTTGCCAGGAGTTAGCAGGTCTGGAAAATGCACTAGAGGGTGGTGGCATTAGAAGCAGTGAGATAATGTAATCAGGTAGTTGCCAGAGCACCCGGCAGTCAGTCAAAACAATGAGTGGAGGTCACCAGACACAAAGGATGTCTTCTAGGTTTGTTAGACATCTTTATTGGCGCTTGATGCACACACACTGACAAAGACCCAACAGGGTTTTATCTTCTGCCAACTACAATATTTGATCTGATATTGTTAGTACCATATTTTTCAGACTATAAAGCACACTTAAAATCATTTAATTTTCTAAAAAATTGACAGTGAGCCTTATACTATACCATACCATTTTATTTATCCACAGTATTCCTATGCCCCATGATGCTTTGCGCGAAATGTGCACACGACTTCCGGTTGACCGGAAACCCCGTTTGTTTACATGCGAGTAATACAGTTGAAGACAGTCCAAACTTTGTTGTTTTAGTTCATTAAAAATGTGGGAACACCACTCGTTTTGTTAAAAGAGGAGGGACAAATAAAAAGAAATTACAGATGTTACCTGATCGCGCAGACATAATTTAAAAATAACGCGTTTGCTCCGGCCTCTCGGCTAAGGTTTATTAGCAGCTATCTCGGCTAAAGATACCAGTCGCGTCTGAGATCTATCGTTTTAAGACAGTAAATCTTCCAAAACTCTCATTAATAAACCCTCCCCGACTAAAAAGATGTTACCTGATCGCGCAGACATAATTTAAAAATACATAAATAGCGAACGCGTTTGCTCCGGCCTCTCGGCTAAGGTTTATTAGCAGCTATCTCGGCTAAAGATACCGGTCGCGCCTGACATATATCATTTTAAGACAGTAAATCATCCAAAACTCTCATTAATAAACCCTCCCTGAATAAAAAGAAATTACAGATGTTACCTGATCGCGCAGACACAGCCATAGAGTAGGATGCAGGGACACTCTTTCTTTGTTTTGGGTCCGTGTTGAAAACACTGTTGTTTTAGCCAAAGATTTAGCTTGGTCCGGTTGTTGGTGCAGCCGCGAACAGCACAGCAGGTACCTGAACCCCGGTAGGACATTTCAGTAAACGTTCCGTTTAAACAAAAGCTGTGTTTGCTCCGATAAAATGAATGAAAATAACTTTCAAAAACACCCGCGATCCATACTCCGCCTATGGAATACAGGCACTTCCGGTGTCGGACAGGAAGTACAATGCACATTCGCTTCTACAGTGACACCCCCAAGAATACTGTGGATAGAGCACTTTAAACAGCGACAAGGGCAACCAAAGTGCTGTACATCCAAACAAACAACAGGCAACACACACAATGAAGTACAAAAAATAGACATAAGAACATTGCAGATCATAAATAAAACGACCAAACACAGATCAGCTGGTGTTTAAAGCAACAGAATAGTAATGTGTCTTTAAACGGGATTTGAAAACCGAGAGGGAGGGGCCTGTCTGACGAGCAGAGGTAACTCGTTCCAGAGTCTTGGGCCTGCTGCAGAGAACGCCCTGTCACCTCTGCGCTTAAGACGAGTCCCTGGAACTGTTAAAAGTACCTGGTCCGCTGACCTCAAAGCACGTGGTGGGACATATGGGTGTATCAAATCAGAGAGATAGGCGGGGGCGAGACCGTTCAGCGATTTGTAGACATACAGGAGAATTTAGAACTTATAATCAGGTGCACCCTATGTATTAATTCTGGTTGTGCTTACTGATCTCAAACTGATTTTATGTGGTTATTGTGAATGAGTTTAATAAAGTTTGACTTATCTGACTGTTTTGTTTCACTTAATGCACCTTATAATCTGAAAAATACGGTATTACGACTCAATATGACCTTCCAGTCAGTACAGTTTCATTTAATTTACACCTTTTCCTAGCCTGGTTAAAGCCAGACCCTTGTCCTTCACTTCGCTTCGTACTAGGGTCTGGGACTTCTCCCATAGACAACGATTTCTCCGGTCGATTTTTGACCGGACCAATCAGAGAACAGAAGGCGGAGTTTTGTTAGTTTAGCCTGGCGAGGTCCAGGCTATCAGATAAATAGCTCAGAAACCACTCGGTGGATATTTTTTCTGCTACCAGTGTGTAATTATATGGCTCTAATTTACTGACTGTTGGCCTAGATGAAACATTTGAGATAAAATTCGATTTTTTATCATTTATTTTCGTAGCGCACCCGAGGCTGTTTGGAAAATGTCAAACCGAAACAATTTAAATCCAGCAGATTTGACCATTTCGTGAATTGATTTAGGAACTGTTAAGCTCAGGAACACTTCTGATATAACGTCAGCTAAGAAATATATTTTTTCTCAGCAAAGAAATAATAGTTTTTTACCTTGTTTTCATGAAAATTCCTTCGTGGCGGCAGCCATTTTAACTGACGACGTCAGTCGACGTCGTTCAAAACTCCGCCTTCTGTTCTCTGATTGGTCCGGTCAAAAATCTACCGGAGAAATCGTTGTCTATGGGAGAAATCCCAGACCCTAGTACAAAGCAAAGTGAAGGACAAGGGTCTGGTTTTAACCAGGCTAACTTTTTCCAGTTATTAAACTTTTTTTGGCTCGTTGATGCTTCGTTTTACATGTCTGATGTAAAATCTGGTTTACATCAGACATGAAAAATCATTACTAATTATAAGTATATTTAATGTTTAGGTGTTGTAAATGTGAAGAAGCCCTGCTTTACTACAGACCAGTACAGAAAATAAAGACAAAACACAGAAATTTTTGACCAATGTTGATCAGCCTTGGAAATGACAGCTCTTGGAAAAATAATCCAACATTTTGGTCAATTTAAAATCCTTGATGCATTAATGAGGGTTCTCTCAGCTACTGATCTTAATGACCCCCCCCCCCCACACACACACAAAAACAAAAAACAAAAAAACAACAACAACCAAACATTCAGATCTAATTTTGTGTAAAAAAGCCAAAAGTCAGTATAGACTTCATGTTTGTCTGCTTTATTGATTTAAAGTGGTTTCCAAGTTGGGGCATTAAGAGCTGCCATGGTGTTTAAAGTCCATTTCAGAGTTAATGACTTTTTGAAGTTGGAGCCGTCATATTTGTAGACCTGACATGGTGTTTGTCAGAAGAAATCCCACCTTCGGATCAGAGATGACTCAAACCATGTTTTGTACACTTGCTTGACATTGTGAACTTCTCACAAATGCACATGAGCAGATCGATGAGCATCAGTGATGTTGATGTGCGTGTGCAAGACTCCAAACAATAAAACCAGCTACCGTATACTCTATTGCTCATCCTCATGGGCCACTGCATCTGTGTGACATCCTTTAACCTTTTCTACAAGGCAGTGTCTAGTTAAGGCAGTGTTATCTAAAGGATATACGTCACACATGTATTAAGAATGTCTAAAAATGCTTTAAAAAGGCACATGCACTTATAAGAGAAAGCATCTTTCGTTTGTTGGAGTCAACTCCAGCTTCCTCCAAACGTTCACTGCCTCCACGGCGCTGCGTTTGATTGATGGGCCTCAGGGTGCACTTATTCTGCTGTGTATCTAATCCCAACATATGGAATTGCAGCGATGCTTCATTAAGAGCCTGCAGAGGCACAGTGCTGTGGTTAAGGAAATGATCCAGAAGGAGGAAGGTCACTGGTGCACATTCCCATGAGGTTCACTGCTACTTTACGCCTCAGCTGCACATTTCAAGGAAATTCATAAACACATGCACAGAACAGGTAATTCAGGAGAGCAACAGTTGTTATAATCTGCCTTTAAGACCAACTTGCTTTACAAGGTTCTCGGATAACTCTACAGCACTTGTTCATCTCCAGAATTAAATATACAAAGCAGAAAGCTTTCGTGTCTGCTAATGTTAATGGGTATGTTTTGGAGAAAAAACTGAGAAGACAAAGATTTTAACTTCCTGTCAGCTCCAGGAGTCCTCCAGCTACACAAGTTCCTTTAGCTGCAGCCCACTGGATTGCTTGTTGGACCAGTGACTGATGAGTTAATTAAAGTGGAAGAAAACAGAGAAATAAAGGAGACAGCAGCGTTTATTCATCCTTATTGACTGTATCCCCTTGCAGCACATTCACTATGTCTTTTTGATGAAAAAAACAAAAAAAGATGGAAGTTGTCAAGCAAACATTTCAGACGTAAAGAGCTACCAAAAGAATGAACTCCTTTGGGATGCTTATAAAGGTGAAAGATGAAAGAAAATACATGAAATATTTTTACTTATGAAAGCAGACTTTCTTTAAGGATGAATTGAAATGAAATGTTTGGACATAAAATTCATCATTATGAGTGTTTCTTCTCTGACTGAATCATACTTTTGTCCATGTCTGCAGGAAACAGTTACAACAGCACAAACACAGAATGTTTCGTGTCCATGGCATCTTGTTTGAAGCTAAATTTAAACTTCAACTTGTAAAAAAAAAAAAAGTTATAAAACCATGCAAGAATGAGTCTGTGTGTCCCTACAGGTGATAATTCTTATTGCAGGTGACTGAATTTGAGTGCGACACCCTTCGTTTGTCTTCGCCTGACGGTAATCTGAGCGCAGGGTGGTGACAGCAGGTGCTGCAGGGGAAAGTGCACGAGGTTCAGAAAACGTGGCGAGTTGGTACAGAGAGCGTGCTGAGATGGATCAGGGCTTAGTTTAGGAGTGGGAGGTGTGTGGTGGGTGTTGTTCTCAGTGCCCAGGTGGTGCTGGAGGAGAGGACAACACGTCCACATGATTCTCTCTCTGCGAGCTGCGTCTTATGTACTGCCTGGCAGGAGAACACAGTGAACCCACATCTGAGCACAATTAGATGCCGTCCAACCGTGGCTGGATTTGCATGAGCAGCAGCTCCCACATCCAGAATCTCAGGGAGGGAACTGATTCACGCAGGTTTCTGTCCGTTGTTCTTAAATACAGGATCCACTTATCTTCTATCTCAACTTTAAACCATCACAAACAAAGAAAATTGCATTTCCTGATTTTGTCTTCTAGAATTTATCATCTCTCCGGCTCTCGTCCTGCACATCTGACAACCGAATTTAGATAAAGGCTCAGGTGCTGCTGATTTGTTATCGGGTGGTCAGCTGTATGAATCAAACTGCGTTCTGGTTAAATAACCGCGCCGCTGAAATTCACATTTATCAAAGGGTAAAATATTCAAAACAAGTTATCACTTTTATACGAGTTGTCTTAAGAATTCAGAGCTAAATAGTGACCCATCATAACACTATTCCTGAATTCTACACATGATAATCTTCATATTGTTGTAAAGTGCAAGGAGTCTTGTTTTTGAATGTCCAGAGGACCAGACTTAGCTTTTTTAGATTTTTCTACCTGGATTATTGAGCATGCATCAGAGAGTCTTGTTTTTATTTTCCTTGATAAAGAGTTTCTGGGAGTAGAGGTTTTTTTTTATGTACAGTTTGAAGTGAAGCTTGTGCAGAAGCGATCAGAACAAAGTGGGCAGGAGAGTACCACATTTTTCACAATATATGTCGCAGCTGTTAGCATAAATTTGTAAGTCCTGTGACTGATACACTGAAGCGACTAATTGTCCCCACCCCCCCCTATTTATAACACAATTTATGGCTAAGATCTGACGATTTCATTCATTCTGACATTGAAAATATTGAACACTACCATTTTCAGCCGCTATGAGCGAGCATTATGGCAAGCCAAGTGTCCCATTAATAGGTAAAAGTGGTTATTAATGAGACACTTGGCTTCCCATACAAAGCCACCTACATCTCGCTCCAGAACTCCTGAAACAAACGTCCAATCAGCTGCATTTCACCACATCGGCCAGGCAAAGTTAAGCTGATTTGACCATTAAAGTGCATTTATTAAGGTAAAGTTCAACTGAGACACACCTTTGCTATAATTTCGAGCAAACAAATAATTGTTTTTAAGTTTTAATCTTGTGAAATTCTTGTTAAAGTCCTCCTGTGCATGCTCCCGCGGCCACCATTTGGCACCCAATCGATTTTTTGCACAACACTTGCCCACGTTTCTGGGTGATTGCATAACACATGCAGCTTTTATGGTCAAGTGACATATTTATGTTTTTTTCCACTTTATTAGACATATTTGGACAGATGCGACTCATGCGGTGGTGCAATGTGTATGAACTCAAGTACGGTAATTGTTTCCATGTAGATGCAGCATCATGATTATCCAAATTATGTATTATTTGATTTGGAGCAACAAAACAAGCTCTATCTATGCCATAGATAGAGCTTGTTTTGTTGCTCCAAATCAAATAATACATAATTTGGATAATGGAACAGGCAAATTATTTCATGAAGCCTTGAAAAGTGGAAAATCTGCAAAAAATCCAACATGTCTCTTTTTAGACAGAATTTAACTTCACTGACTTGTCAAGAATTATGAGAAATTAGGTTTCTGTCTTTGTTCTCCATAAAAACGAGTCAGAATCTAAAAATATAAGAATCGGTAGCAGCTTGGAAAAGAAAAGCTACATGAGGCAGCTTGTAGTTGCTTAAGATGTCACAAAAATGGCAGTTTAAGATAACTGTTAATGTCAAGACAGTATAGCAGATAGAACATCTGCTGGGTTTCATGCAGTATTTCTACAAGCAGGTTGAAGGTGCACAGCTTCACTGGAAAATCTGATTTTAAGAAAGGCCGAGTGGCTTTTTTGTGCAGTGAAGGACAGATTCAGTGGTTTCAGGGCAGCTGGTGGAACAGAAAATACAGCATGAAAATAACAAGCTAAGTGACTCATAAATACAGTGGTCCCTCGCTACTTCACGGTTCATAAATCGCGGACTCTCTCTATCGCAGTTTTTCAAAATAAGATTGGATGTGACACATAATTGGCTGATTGATGGATGAGCTACACGATCGAAATTGAATTTTTATTTTAAATGAATTATTTAGTATCTCCTGCACCTGTGTGCAGCCCAGAACTGCTGGATATGCTTCCTGCTGCAGCTGATCAGCTGTTCTCCTGCAGAGC
>JBBPBX010041359.1:0-21472 GCA_038048925.1 Garcialebias charrua
CTGTGGATAAATATATCAAGTTCACACGAGAAGATGTAAAAAATGGCAGGTTGGCTTTCTTGGACTGTGAGGTCTCAGTTTCTGATAGAGGAAATTTGCAAACTGAGGTGTACCGCAAACCCACCCACACAGACCAGTATTTACAGTTTGACTCCCATCACCCTCTGGAGCACAAGTTAGGAGTCATCAGGACTCTGTATCACAGAGCAGACAGCGTCCCCACTAACTCAGGAGCCAGACAGAAGGAGAAATCACACACAAAACAGGCTCTAGAGAAATGTGGATATCCTAACTGGGCCTTCCTGAAAGCAGAGAAGAAACCCAAACAGGACTCCAGCCAGCCATCAGGTGAAAAGAAGGAACCCAGACCCAGACCAGTGGTCATTCCGTATGTTGCGGGAGTTTCAGAGACATTGAGACGTTTATTTTCTAAACACAACGTCCCAGTGGCTTTTAAACCCCAAAATACATTACGGCAAAGACTGGTTCATCCCAAAGATCCAGTCCCCCGGCACAAACAGAGTAATATTGTGTATGCTGTTCAGTGTCAGGAGGGCTGTGATCAGTCTTATATCGGGGAAACTAAACAGCCACTGGCCAAAAGGATGGCCCAGCACAGAAGATCAACATCATCAGGTCAGGACTCTGCGGTCTACACTCATCTCCAGGCCAGCGGTCACTCTTTCAGGGATGAAGATGTTCACATCCTTGATAGAGAGGAACGATGGTTTGAGAGAGGAGTAAAGGAGGCCATCTTTGTGAAAAGAAACTGCCCATCATTAAACAGAGGTGGAGGCCTCCGGGTTTAACTTTCCCCCTCTTACAATGCTGTTATTGCTAGTATCACTCAGCCCTCATGAGGTTTTTTTTTTTGAATGTCCAGAGGACCAGACTTAGCTTTTTTAGATTTTTCTACCTGGATTATTGAGCATGCATCAGGGTATTCTTGAGGGATGCTGGGGAATGGTCAAGGACAATGCCAACGAGAATCTGAGTCCTGAAATGATGACACAATATTTATTCAGCTGGTTTCCTCAGGTTAATCAGTGGAATTCCTTGATGGGAGTGTAGGGGGGGGCAGAGCGTCAGATTACGTGTCCTCAAGGCGAATTGAGCCAAGGGAGCCAAACTCAGAAAAATAACATTTGTTTGTTTTTTAAAGAGAGGTAGAACTTTAATTTTTATCTGCCTTGAGTCTTTGCTGGTCTCACGTACATTCCAAAATGTCCATATTAAGTGGACACCACTGAGCCGTGCTTGAGAATATTCCCCGAGATTTACTCCATCCTGCCAGCGATTCCTAGGGGCCACATATGGCCTGTGATTTTCACAAATCACATCTAATATGCAATCTAGTAAACTGAATTGATTTGACTTGAATTTATTGTGCTTCCCTAAGTTTGCCTGTATTATTTATCTAAAATAGTTATTGAATAAAGTGTTGACATATGTAAGTACAAACCTGATTTAAAAAAAGTTGGGACACTAAACAAACTGTGAATAAAAACTGAATGCAATGATGTGGAGGTGCCAACATCTAATATTTTATTCAGAATAGAACAAAAATCACAGATCAAAAGTTTAAACTGACAGAATGTATCATTTTACGGGAGAAATATGTTGTTTCAAAATTTCATGGCATCAACAAATCCCAAACAAGTTGGGACAAGTCCATTTTTACCACTGTGTGGCATCCCCCCTTCTTGTTACAACACTCAACAGACGTCTGGGGACAGAGGAGACCAGTTTCCATTCCAAGAAGCCACGCTTCCATTCCACTGGGACCTCTGAACCCCAAGAAGACTCGTGCTGACTGACGTCAGGAGTCTTCGACCGTCCCACATAATGAGATCCGTTACTCAAAGACACCAGGTACGACCCCTCTGTAACTGCAACAGGTGCACAGCACCCAGTCCAGTTCACTGGCAAGGTCAAAATCACCTGATGTCCACACAGCCAGGCCAAAGCCTCCACCGGATATGTGCCATTACTGCCAGGCACACCCATGAATTCCCTACCTGGATGGTATAACGCTCTGCACCTGTCCTCAGGGAGGGACCCCACTACCACCTGATATGAGTCCTGATGATGGACGCGGCGCACACAGACAGGGAACTGTCCACTGGATGGCCAATCAACAAACGGAGCCAACACCATCGGCTGTGATAATGTGCTCAATTTGCACCTTTTAGGCTGACACTGCAGGTGCTCCCTGAAGAATCCTCTGGAGCTCATCTGCAGAACACAGAATGACAGCAACCGGTCAAAAGGTCTGATACGCAATGGCAGTTGTGATTCGGTGACCGGAAGTGGGGTACAGATATAAGACTCGGATTTGTGACGGTTTCTGGCTAAGAATTGCGCATACCTGTACCAAGAGTTCCTCTGAAAGACTTCAGAGAAATTCATCGACAGATGATCAGCAACCTGTACCTGTCTCCACGCCCCCTGCATGAGGGCATCCCTCTTGTCCCTCTGATGGGGTACAGGATGGCAACTCGGACGACCTGGTATCACACAGAAATATTCCAATAACAAAATGATGGAGACCACCGTTGCTGAGATCCCACCCCCGATCATAAATAATCTGTGATGCCCATCGGCCATGATGAATCCACGCCAGAAACCCAGCACCGTGCGAACTCTGTGAACCCGGAATGTGACGAAACAACACAAAAGCACAAGTAAAATGACCCCTCGTACAGTTAAATCAACAAACCTGAAAAGGAAGACACCTACGATGAAATTAACATTCAAAGTTCAAACCCCAAACACATGCAAAGTTCACAAAATCTTCTTGTTTCTTTCTTTTTTAAACACAGGAAACACTGATTTGTACCTGTAAGAAAATGCAGTCTTCTAAAGAACACATCACACTCCCACTGAATTTAAATCAGAATTAAGAAATAATTCAAACCCGTATTTCCTTTTATTTTTAGCTGTAAAATCGAGAAATTTAACTCCAACCCCTTGAAAATCAGACCTGTGTGTATTTGAGATGTATGTGTGAATGTATTGACCTCTAATTTTAAGAAAATACTAACTAATTGACTATGACGAACAGTTAGAGTGCAGCTAATGTTTGGCAGCTAAGTCGACTCTAAGACAAAAAGTATAAATGAAGCCTAAGATGCGACACTAATTTAAGCCTAAGTATGTAATCTAACTTTTAACCTAAACTGTGTGATTTAAATGTGATATTTAAAGTTTAAATCATATAATATCAGTGATTGAGCTAACACTTGATGATTTCAAAATGCAAAAACACATACACTTGTAAAATTTCAAACACTGTTCCAGTTTTTCTATATTGATTATGTTTCAAACTCTGCTTCCTGTTCTCCTCAGATCTTTGTTGACAACTGCACTCTTCAGAAGCCACGAGGACGTTGAATCGCCACCACCCCGTTGTTTTGGGCTGCAAATCGCTATTGATTAAGCCAGGTGGGCTGTGTTCAATACCCCGTTCCCCTGGCGAGCAAAATGCCTCGACCCAAAAGGGTGGCAGGCTCCCCTCCTCTTCAGGCCCTCTTGCTGTGCTCTGCCGTTTTAAGCTGCTGGTTCTTCCCTCTCAAGGCAATAGAGCAGGCCGGCCGGACCAGGGGGAACTTACTTCCCTATCGTTCTGGTTGGCTTTTCAAAGGCAAGAACAAAGGTGCTTCTCAAGATGACTTCCCACAGCGAGAAGACAGGTGTATGCAGACTGCTTCTTCACCCACTCGACCCAGAACACCTCACGAACAGATGACTTCCACGGAAAAGGAAGTGAAACGAAGCGGCAACTGAAGCCCACACCTTCTCGACCACGACACCTTCTCGACCACGCCCTCTCAGATGAAGATGCAGGACAGCCGACCTTTCGTGTGCACCTGCTCGCTCCAGATGCTGCTCCGGAGCTCTCAGCTCTGAAGCTCCGTCCGAGCTACCTCGACCTTTCGCGATGACCTTTGGGGTTCCCTCTCCGGACCCGTCGGGCTGTGCCTCTCCCTCTCTGGCGCGCTGCTGGTGATGTGCGTTTCAGCAGCTCAGATGTGCTTGCCCACTTGGTGACTCTCTCTTAGGGACCCTGAGAAACACCCAGGGTGTCAGTGGACCTTCCTTGTTCAGGCCTTGTGATCTCAGGTGTTACGGTTCCAAGAGTCTGTAGATGGAAGCTGGACAAACAACTATTAGTCTCTCAAAATACATCATATGCGACATTACAACAACCCTTGTCCCCTATCTACAGGTGCCCTCAGCCCTAACGGCCATTCTATAAAGCCCCAAGTAAATTAATTTTAGTCTGTGCACAGATTACAGCCAATTTTTCAAAAATATACTAACATGTTGAGGCCTAAAGTATTTCTAATATTCCCTAGATTTGCATTGCTAAAATGTATACAATCATCCGATCTGATTTTTGCAGAACGAAAGGAAAAAACATGTCTTGGAATGTAGCAATTGATTAAAATTTTGAACTGTTTTCTCGTCTTCTCTCTTGTTTTTGTTATGCCTCTGGTCAGCCAGTGAATGTGGCACGTCAACCAGAAAATTTCTGAACTCTTTTACCGGTTCGAGCATGTCCGTACAACCAATTATTATCTCATGACCTGGTGTCCTTACGGTCGGAAATTTTCTTTATTCGCGCAACTTCCCTGTCCATTGAGGATCACGCAATGAAAGCACGGCGCATACGTGCACAAATGTTCTGATCAGAAAGTCCAAAATGTGTGTGTGCCACCAGCTGAATGAATTTCCCTTCATCTGGTGTGCACGCACCTGCGCGAGTCGCCGCTCCTCAGAATCCTCTTCTCCATCTTCTGGATGGATTCACACTCCACAAGCTCCACTCCAACTCCATGGTCCTGTTTTCAGCGACTCTCTTCAGGAGCCGCCACTGCCTTCTGTGTTGGGCCCACATTGTAGTTCCAATTGATGTTTCCTGATGTTCCTTTTGCTTCCAACTCAGCCAAACGGTCACGTTTTTGTTGTTTAGTAAGTCTCGGTGTGGTGGTGATGTTAAGAAGTGGTACCCTTTCTCATGTCTGCCTCACTCGTCTCCCTGTGCTGTTCACAACCCTCTCTTGTCCTCTGAATGAGCTTAGTTCGTGCTGCCCTCCAAAGTTCACACAGAGCCTTGCCTTTTGCCCTCTGCGCTGACTGTATTCTCCTTTCCACTTCAGGCCTACCAGCGTGTCAAAACACTGATCTGTCTGAAGCCCCTTACTAAACCAGCACTATCGCTGCTCCGCTTTTTTGTCCACAAAAACAACTATCCTCACCGACCACCACTGAAATTTTCTTGAATTTGTTCCTGTGCTCTCCTCACCTCTGAAAGCTTGTTCTTACTTAATTGATCTTATCTGCACTGATTAACGATCCAATTTCTGCGGCTTAGCTATATCCTGAATTTTAACGAACCTGTTGTGCACCCCAGACTCCCAGAAAGCCATTACCTCGAGGAGACCTGCCATTATTTATCTGACCTTTAACACCCAATCTGAATACTTGTGGTGACACCAATTTTACCTGTGAAAATATTCACAACTCATTTTGCTGTGGCCCTCAGGATGAGAGTCTTGTTATTTTGTTTAAGAGCCCTCTGGAACCGGGAGGAGCAGGCAGACAGAGCTCCAAATCAGTATTAACCTAATAATTATGTGGCCTGCGGTGGCCTGTTCTATGTGTCATCATTAAATAATGCACTTTACGTTTGGACCCTGAGACTGAGGCCCCCAGTGTGACCCTCACCGATTCAAATGGGAGGCCGACGCCTTCACGGGTTGCTGGAATGAGTGACTCCTGACAGCTGTTCCACATGCTCATGCTCTGGTCGTGTGAGCTTGTCCATTGTCCAGCTTAGGTCAGCTTCCATGTCCCGCCACTTCTTTCTGGTGGCTTTCTCTGCAGGATGCCCCAAGTCCTGACTTCACTTGATTTCACGTTATGTTTGCTGACTTTGACCTCTGTTTGTGTCCTGGACTGTTGTTTTGTTCAGGTCGTTGCCTTGAACTATGGCTGAGGAAGTTCATGGACATTCTGGTGTTTGAATGACAGTTCTTTGCTTTTTCCTTCAACTGTCCCCGTGTTGTGTCCATTCATGAGTGAGAGGTCTTGCTCTCACTCCACTGGCAGCTGTCGCTCTCAGAGTCAAAATGAACCATGTAGACGTCAACTTTATGCATTCAAATCCAATGGAGCCATCACTGTTTCCCCAATCTCCTGACAAACGAAAAGTTTCGTGCATTTTGGTTGAATCCTAACTCATGGTAAATTACAATTATGTGTTCTGTATCAAAAGAGGTCTGTCTGTCTGATGCTCTCCACGCACTGTGTGCTGTCAGGCTGTAGGCTGAAAACGAAATCTGCGTAATTGTCTAATAATAACGCCAATAATATTACTATATGAAAACTCAAAAGTGAAATCTTCTCGGCATTTGTCTCCATCCAAGCACCCCTCTCAGGATCTGGTCTGCACAACGGGTTTCTTACCTCTAATTTAAAATCAAAAGCAAAAAAATAAATTTACATGAACTTTAAAGTTCACTGAACCTCAACCCGAAACTGTCTCACTTCTCTCTAGAACTCTCGTGTTTGTCTAATTGGTGAATTGCTGACCTCTTAAAATTTCCAAAATAAGTTTTTTGCTCTGTGGCTGATTTCAAGATAAATGTTTAATCTCACCTCACCTTCCTCATCTTCTCTCGGATACTTCCACAACCCCTCTCTGTGGCCCCCCTTCTCTCTTCTTGGGGCCTGAACTCACTCCCTCCATCTCCTGCCTCCTGTCTTCTTCTCAACTTCCTTGTGTACTTTTCTGTCTCAACTTCCTGTTTGCTCCTTCATCCACTTGCTTTTCACTTTCTGGGTCACCTCATCCCTCTCTGTCTTTGCCTTCCTCCACATATCTCCTGATATGAATCTCTTCCATTGCTCCTCATTTCTGGCTGCTCCTCTGACACCCCAAATACTTCTCTGACAACCTCCCCACTTCCTCTGTCTGACCGACTTCCTGTTTCCTTACTTCTGTTTTCTCCCTTTCACATCCCCTTCTCTTCACAACCTTCTCATCTCCCTCAGTCTCTGCAACTTGCTTCAAACCTCCTGTAGGTGGCACTGTTTGACTGCTCTTCTTCCTGCCACCTGCTGCTCTAAATTTTCTTTTAAATTGAGCTTTTCTCTGTGTGCCCTGATGCCTGCACACTGTCCGCAATTAAGAACAATTCTTCAAGAAGGTCAATCTGTTTCAGCTCTTCATCATATTTCCTAATTAATTGTCGATACTGTGTTACCGTGGTGCAATGTAGTGCTATCTCAGTTCCAATTTCATAAATCGTTTGTTTGTGTTGTTTAAATCTGATTAGAACCAAATTAGCTAAGTTTCCTGTTGATCCGTCTGCTTCCTCAACAATTTTTGATACTAATTCGCTCAACTGGTTGCACCTCTCTGTGCTTTCAATTTGTAAACGTCTGATATTTGCTCTGATTTGTAGCAACAGTTCAAGAATGTCTTTTTGTTCCTGCATTTGTTCACCCTGCATGTGCGCCATATCGCCTCCACGCAATCTCATTCACTCAAAATGTTTTATTCCACAAGCACTCACAGATGAGCTGAGCCAGAGAAACTCAGGGGCCAAGTCTGTGGAAAATCAGCCTTGCCCCTCTGTTAGACAACAGCGCCACCTGTCATTCATGCAAAAAAATGGCAGCACCATTCACCACTGAAAAGAAATAAAACTTCACTTCACACTCTCTGAGTCGACACAAACAATTAATGACAATCAAATGGACACATATATACAAAGATCCCCCCTTTGACATTAATGAAACACGAAAACACAAAAGAAACGAGTAAAAATGCATGCAAAACGGCCGAAACTCAAAAAATCCAATCAGCACCGCCCCACAATGAACCGGCGGGCTTCCCCCTCAACTGACCAGTGGTCCGTGACCACTCTGGTCACGCCTCCAGTGCGAGTCCACTACGGCGAGTAGCTAGTTCGCCGCAGGGCACAGCTGGCAGACGTTCCTCTCACGTGACCGCGATGTATTCCCGCGATACACCGCTTCACGAAGGTCCACTCTCCCCAGTGACTTCCGGTCAGTCCCACGACGGACCGCCGGGCTTTCAGTACGCTCGCCAACCAGGAAACAGGCGGCACGAAGCGTCCACTCACGCAGTGACGTCCCAGGGAATCGGGAGCTCCCCTAACGTGTACGAGCAAACAGGACGCTCGAGTCCAGCCACCCTGATTGAAACGAGCGCACCCGGAAACGAACAACGCGCACGGGCCGACGAGCGAACGCCTCCCCCTCTGGACCCGTCCGAACGGAACCAGCGGCAGCGAACCCCTTGACCCAATCGAAGATGCGCGGCCCCACCAAAAAACAAGTAAATGAAACACGAAAAACACACACGACGACACACGAAGGAAAAACCACGGGCACGCGCCCCCCTCCTCACGAGCACGCGGCTCTGCCCGTGAACGCGCAGCGGGGACCGTCCCGCACCAAACAAGCGTCTGTTCAAACTGTAACCCGTGTCGACAGATCAAATCAAACTTCTATTAATTAACTTTAACTTGAAGAACCAGAATTTATCACGAGTCTGGACTTCATTTGTGCGCAGTTTAATTTGTGACGTGGCCAAATAGTCGGTTTTGTTTAAAACACGGTCGACTCACCTGATTTGTCTGTCAGAGCTCCACTGCTGCACAGCTGAAGAAGAGCCACGTCGTTCCACCAAATCAGAGAGAGAGACTAGGCCATCACGTCGGGTGGTCACCATTTGAAGGAGATATTTCGAGGGTGTTCGAAATGACCAGGCTCTCATGTAAAAAAGATCAAGATTTATTTGGATCAACACAGGTTACAGGTTAACAGAGTTACAGCATAAACAATCATTTGTGCACAAATTATTGTGAGCCATATTGAGCACTGACCTGTCCGACGCGCTGTTCTCAAAAAGTGCTCAAGATGTCTGTCTCTTCTTGGCAGTATAAAGTGCAGCTTTGGGCTTTTCTCGTTTCTCATTGGCTTAGGGCCTGATAAGGAGCCTTGGAGCTCCCTTGTTTATCTGTTTTACGGCCTTGGAGATTTTATGGCTGGTACTGAGGTCTGCTCTGAAAACCAGCTCGCTCCTTTGTTCAGCATGTTTAAAATTGTCAGATCCATGTGTTTAGTGTATTATCTTTAATGTAAATTCCTGTAATTAATGTCCAGTTACACTAATTGATGACCAAGTGTGTGTTTGTTTTATAAGTGCTCAGCCTTAGTTTAAGAAAAGCCTGTGTCGGCCAAAGCAAACACAAAGTGCCTTTCTGCTGCCAAGAGCTGTTAACCCTCTCTTTGCTGGATCTAAAAGCGTGCATTATAATGTTGTTTAATTGCATAAACATTTGTAAAACCATTGTAAATACCTTGATTATAGAGCGCTTGTTATTAGTTTCAAGTAAGATTAACATATAGAACATCTAAATGTGTGTATATTCCTTCATGTCTAATACAGGCCTCTAACTGTTCAATCGTCTTGGGCCTTCTTTGTCGCACCTTCCTCTTTATGATGCACCAAATGTTCTCTATAGGTGAAAGATCTGGACTGCAGGCTGGACATTTCAGTACCGGATCCTTCTCCTACGTAGCCATGATGTTGTGATTGCTGCAGAATGTGGTCTGGCATTATCTTGTTGAAAAATGCAGGGTCTTCCCTGAAAGAGATGACGTCTAGATGGAGCATATGTTGTTCTAGAACCTGAACATAGTTCTCTGCATTAATGGTGCCTTTCCAGACATGCAAGCTGCCCATGCCACAAGCGCTCATGCAACCCCATACCATCAGTGATGCAGGCTTCTGAACGGAGCGTTGATAACAACTTGGGCTATCCTTGTCCTCTCTGGTCCGGATGACATGGCGTCCCAGTGTTCCATAAAGAACTTCAAATCGTGACTCATCTGACCACAGAACAGTCTTCCATTTTGCCACACTCCATTTTAAATGACCCCTGGCCCAGTGCAAACGTCTGAGCTTGTGGAGCTTGCTTAGAAATGGCTTCCTCTTTGCACTGTAGAGTTTCAGCTGGCAACGGCGGATGGCACGGTGGATTGTGTTCACTGACAATGCTTTCTGGAAGTATTCCTGAGCTCATTCTGTTATTTCTTTGACAGTGGCATTCCTGTTTGAGGTGACATGCTGGTAATGATTCTCAGGTGACGTTTAAGGGCCCGGAGATCATGTTTGGTTAAAGGCAGAAGACCAATTTCGTCTGTCAAGTATGGGAAACATACACAGATGACAAATGTGACAAATTATTATTATTAATTATTATGAGCATCCAGTAGAATTTTACGACCTTGACCCTTATGCACAGCGATTGTTCCAGATTCTCTGAATCTTTTGATGATGTTATGCACGGTTGATGATGATAACTTAAAAGTCTTTGCTATTTTACGCTGGGTAACACCATTCTGGTATTGCTGCACTATCTTTCTGCGCAACAATGGTGGAATTGGTGATCCTCTTACCATCTTGGCTTCTGAGAGACACTGACACTCTGAGAAGCTCTTTTTATACCCAATCATGTTGTCAATTGACCTAATTAGTGTTAATTGGTCTTCCAGCTGTTCGTTATATGCTCAATTTCCTTTTTCAGCCACTTAATGGATTTAAGAAACGCAATTTCAATCCTGTGTATGTCCTGTACATATTGCAGTTCTGACAATAAAGTTGACTTTGACTTTTGACTTATTGCTACTTGTCCCAACTTTTTTGGGATTTGTTGACACTGTGAAATTTTGAGTCAACATATTTCTCCTTTAAAATGTTACATTTACTCAGATTAAACTTTTGATCTGTCATCTATGTTCTATTACAAATAAAATATTGACATTTGCCATCTTCACATCATTGCATTCAGTTTTTATTCACAATTTGTTTAATGTCCCAACTTTTTTGGAATCCGCTTTGTAAATGTAGAGGTTTAACAACTCGTTAAAATACACCAGAATGCAGGAAATTGCATCTACTTTAGTCAAAAAATTCTGTTGTAGACTCTACAACCATTACTGCCCCCAAAAAAATCAATAAGTATTAAATACATGCTGACCTCTGTTAAAACACACACTCTTCCTATACTGCTGTATTGTAAATAGTCTGTCCTTACCAATTTTCCAATACATATTGAACATTATAATTGATATTGTATATATTATTTATTTATATATTGTTCTTAACATTTAGGAACTTTTGTTTGAATCTTTTTATCTGTTTCTGCTGTTGTTGCTATTGCACTTGAATTTCCCATCCGTGGGACAATAAAGGCTGTTTCCATTTCTATTCTATTTGCAAACTGTGATTTTTAAAAGAAACTGTCCAGATGACCCGACTGAGAATTATTGGATTTGGTACCTGGATTATTGCGCATGAACTTTCTTGCCTTGAACCACTTTGGCTGTGGCTGCCGGCCTGGGAGGAGTCGACGAGGGACAGAACGGCCCCCAGAAACCATCTTGGCTCCAGCAAACTGGTTGGTCCACTTAAGGTGTTTACTGCTTGGTGGGGAAACAGTTTACTGGAACTCCTCTGACTGATGATGCCCTTCGGATGGAGGGTGAAACGTTTTTATAAAAAAAGAAACTGTCAGATGACCAGACTGAGAATTATTGGATTTGGTACCTGGATTATTGTGCATGAACTTTCTTGCTGTGGTTTTTAACGTTTCAAATATTTTTAGCTACAAAAAAGTTCATAAATTGTCCTTTTCTAACAGCAATTTTCATAATGTGCATGTTGATTCTCAGTAATAAAACACTAAAGCTTGACCTAAAAAAGCTAAGTCTGGTCCTCTGGACATTCAAAAAACAAAACAAAGCGAAAAAAACCCTGTAGAAACGTTTCGTCTTTCGTCCGAAAGACTTCCTCAGTCTGCGGAGACTCCTCAGACTTTCTCAGAAAAAAAAAAATAAATAAATATATTACGTCACAAGTAGAACTTTGCTCAGAACAAAATAACTTAAAATTGCCATTTCTTTATTTGTTTGATTGATAGAATTCTGTCTTTCAACATGGGGCAAACAAGGTTGGTTGTGGCTACAGGGACCACTTAGCCCAGGGGCCTAACAGCAGGTTACGGGGGATGATGCATATTATATGCATCATCCCCCGTAAGTGTTGCCAGGGTGTACGATAATTATCGGATTTGTACGATAATTTTGCCCTCTGTACATGTACGATCATTAATCCCGAAAAAGGCCAAAAATACGATAATTTGACCGTTCTGTGAACGTGTAGTTGTGATCAGGTTCCGTCAGCCTGTCGCAACTGTCTGTCTGAGTTTTTTTGTGAACCCTGAGGGCGTCTTGAAATTCCAGCCAATCGTGCTTTTCTAAATGTGACATGAGAGTGACGTATGCAGAACAGCGACCATGATTGGCTGAATAGTCCGCTGCGCCCGCCCCATGCATTAGAAAAAGCAGAGCCATGTGACACCAGTCTGGAAGAAGTGATGAAAGTGATAGAACGTTTACATAAAGTTGAACGTTAAATTATAATAAAGAAATATATTAAGAAAATATGACAGGAAAACTGGGACATTACTGATACAGGAAGACATTTACACAACATTCATAAAAAGGTAAGATATACAAGGAAAGCAGGAAGAAACAGGAAATTACTCGCATTAGAACAGGACACACAGACCTTAATAAATCTCTTAAAATAATTGGAAAGCATGCAACAGGACTTTTTTGTGACATGTGCACCAGCAATTTCCCTGAAACAGTTCAACATGTCTTTATGGAATGTCCAGGGTATGAAACAAAGAATGCATTTCCAAAAATAAATAAATAAAATGAGGATGTTTTTAGCAGTGATATCAGTAAAGTTAAAGATCAAGTTATTATTTCCTTGAAAATACAAACTTAATAGACAGAATTTAGTTGAGTTATTAAATTAATTTTACAGAATTTTTTTATTTATTTAAATCTCCTGTCCACACTTCAGCTCGGTGGTGGTTAACCGCCATGAAACAAAACAAGAAGGTGGGGGGTCGCTCATTAGTTGCCACCAGACATTAATGCGTATTAATGTCCATGGTTCCCACCAGTACTGACGCCACAAAGCTGTGAGTGCCTGTTAGACGCTATTCAACAACAGAGTGACTATATAGAGCATACTCATGAATAAATAAAAATAAAATTAAAATAAACACTGCAAAATATCACATCATGGTGATGCTGATATGTTTTCTTGTTGCTGTGTTCATCTGTGACCATCTGTGACCATCTGCTCATACAAACTCATGTTCGTGCTGCTGTTTATTCCCACTATATTAGGCTTAGTGTATTACTAGTTGATGTTTTTCTTAGTTAGTTCTCGATGTTATTACTGTTTTTCTCTTTCATTTGTTGTTGGATGTAACTGGGACCTCGTGTACATAATCTCGTTTTCATCTCATGTACCACATGCGGTGCAAATGACAATAAAGACTCTCTGACTCTGACTCTGACTCTGATACTTATTTTGTTTATGACGGGTGTACGATAATTTCCCTCAAAATACGATAATTTTAGGGCTCTAGTACGATAATCCTACATGTAACATTTCTCACCTGGCAACACTGTAGCTCTCTCAGGGCGAGCCTGCTCTGCTTTCACCACAAGCTTTTAAGGCACTGTGGTAAACTTTTCCTTTTTTCTTGTTCCTGCCATGACAGTTGGCAGTTTGTTGTTTTCACCAAAAGGGTATGATCAATGGAACGTGGATGGAATATGTCCCAGCAGCATTTCAGGATGTTTAACCCTTTCTGACTTTCAGATCCCAACCAGTCCACTGGCCTTGACATGGATTTTCCAAACCAAACAAGTACCCTCCGAGCCCCTTCAGCCCCACAGTGAGACCTCTTACATGATGACTTGGTTCATGTCTCGAAAACCCAGACTTTTGGCTAAATGGATTACATCTCGAGGATTTTCTGAGGCACGTTCCATTGGTATGGTCATTTTAATTTGGACATTTCGCAAGTGAGTGGACCGACACAGACTGAATGTAGATGTCATTAAAGTTCTGCCTGTTCCCAAACAATCGTGTTTATCTGACATTCGGCTCCTCCGACTGGCCTTGACAGGCCGTCTTATCTCAACACGCCTGATGAAGTTTTGTAAACCTGATGCTCTCACCCTCCCAACCCTTCTACTGAGGAATTCCACAGACTTTTCAGAGGAGCCCAGCTGAATAAACATTCTGTCATTTCAGGACTCTGGATTCACCTCCGGCCATCCTTGGCAGCCCCCCCCCCACCCACACACACACACACACACACACACACACACACTCGAGTGTGCATAGATCTCTACAGAGGAAACCACTGTATATGAACTGAGTGTTTTTTATCTGAACTCTGCAGTCCATCTGCGAGCTCTGCTCACCACCTTTGAGTACTCCACATCCCCCGCCCCCTCTCTGCGTAATGTCAGCATCATTATGTGCTTGTGTGCAAGATTTTTTTTCATTACCACATTTTTGACCTTCAGAGATCAGAAATGTGTTAGGAATTTTTTGTCCCCAAACCCTATGTGTCATTTTTCACCACTTTTATTGTCTGTCCAACAGATCTCACTTGTAAATGAGTCTTCAAGGCTCAATGTGACTTGTCTGTTTAAATAAAGGTTGAATGAATGAAAAAAAATCTTATTTTGTTGTAAAACCTGTTTGTTTAGATTTGTTGCGTTGAAGATTGGGCGAGTTTGTTCAGTGAGACAAACCACATGCTCTGCTGCTAAACCCACAAGTCTGTACTATTATTACCAAAGGCATTATTAACCAAATGGGTCAAAGACTATATCCTTACTTTCTGTGTTATTTATGTCTATGTATGTGACACATCATGCTGCTGGGAGGTATTTGTATTTAATGAACTTTTAATTTTTTTCTAAAGTTTATAGATAGATCATTGATCAACAGTGACAATAAATAATTGTTTAACAAGCTGTTATTTTGCCATTTAAAAACAACCCTACTCAGAGTTATACAGCTCACAATTACAAACCAATCCTAAAAAGATTGATGATTTCTTAGCTAAACTTCACATCCCTGTCATCTCACCTGAACTCAAAAACAGGTTAGATGAACCCATCTCCCAGTCAGAAGTCTCACTAGCAATAGCTTCAATGCAGTCTGGCAAAACTCCAGGTCCAGATGGTTTTCCCTCTGAATTTTTAAAAAAAATTTCAGTCTTACTATCTGCTCAGCTTAGTTCCACCCTTACTGAATGCTTTGAACAAGGATCCCTCCCTCAGTCATTTTATGAAGCCTGTATCACACTACTTGTAAAAAAAGGAAAAGATCCAATGGAATGCACCTCATACAGACCTATCTCTCTCTTGAATACAGATGTTAAAATTTTAGCTAAGATTCTTGCCCGTAGGCTCGAAACCGTCTTACCATCTGTTATTTCAAAAGACCAAACAGGTTTCATTAAAGACCGACATTCATATTTTAATATACGTAGGTTGCTTAACATAGTTTATTCAAGTCCCACAGTCTCGGATGAGTGTGTTGTTTCTCTTGACGCTGAAAAGGCCTTTGATCGGGTTGAATTTGACTATCTTTTTGCAGCTCTTAGTAAATTTGGTTTTGGAGGAAAATTCATTCATTGGATTAAATTATTGTACCATCAGCCATCTGCTACAGTACGTACTAATTCTCAAACCTCGAAACCATTTAAATTACAAAGAGGCACCCGCCAAGGCTGTCCTCTTAGCCCCTTGCTTTTTGATCTAGCCATAGAGCCCCTCGCTATTGCACTACGAACCAGTAAGGAGATATCCGGCATCTGGAGAAATGACATGGAACATAAGGTGTCGCTTTACGCTGATGACCTTTTACTTTTTATTTCCAAGCCATCAACTTCATTGCCTTTTGCCCTCAACTTGTTTACCCAATTCGGCCAGATCTCCGGGTATAAATTAAACCTTACCAAAAGTGAGCTTTTCCCTTTAAGTAATAAAGTAAATATATCAGACTTTACTAATTTGCCGTTCAGAATTGAAAGACAAAAAATTACATATCTGGGTGTCACAGTGACAAAAAAACATAAAAACTTGTTCAAAGAAAATCTGACTCCACTGTTGAACCAAGTGAAAAGATCCCTCACAAAATGGACGCCACTTTCCATGTCCTTGGTAGGACGTATAAACTCAATTAAAATGACTATACTACCCAAATTTTTATATGTTTTTCAGGCACTACCTATTTTTATTCCTAATATATTTTTCAACGAGCTGGATTCAATTTTTTCATCCTACATATGGAGGAATAAACGTCCAAGGCTTAATAAGATGAATCTTCAAAAACCTAAAGAGGAGGGGGGTTTTGGTCTTCCTAACTTTCGGTTTTATTATTGGGCTGCTAACCTCAGATGCTTAGTGCACTGGTATTTTTACCATAACCTGAGTAATTCCCCTGATTGGGTGACTATGGAATTACACAACAACAATAATATATCTCTACCAGCTATGCTTTGTGCTCCACTTTCACTCTCCTCACCCAACTCCATTTTGAATCCTGTAGTGAAACATTCACTAAAAATATGGGGCCAGTTTAGAAAACATTTTAAACTTAAGGATTTTTCCCCTCTAAGCCCCATTGCACCTAACCATTTGTTTAAACCTTCTCTTCAGGATGGGGTGTTTCTGGGATGGCACAGGAGCGGTCTTACTCATTTTAAGGACCTTTTCATTGAGAAGAAATTGGCATCATTTGAACAACTTAGCAATAAGTATGGTCTACCACAATCCCATTTTTTCAGATATTTACAAATCAGACATTTTATTCAATCACATTTTTCAGGCTCAGTTTCTCTACCAGAGCCTACACTGTTGGAAACCATCTTACAATTGAACCCGACCCGTAAAGGGCTTATTTCACGGCTTTACAATCTAATGTTGAACATGATAGAGACCTCCTCACCCAAACTTAAAGCTGTATGGGAGGAGGACCTGGGCATGACCATTCCAGATGAAACATGGGCTTCTATACTCAAACTTGTTAACACAACATCTCTATGTGCACGCCATTGTCTTATTCAGTTTAAAGTGGTACACAGAGCCCACTTCTCCAAAAGCAAACTGTCTCGTATTTATCCAGAAATCACCCCATACTGTGACAAATGCAAAACTGCTGAGGCCACACTGGTTCATATGTACTGGTCCTGTCCCAGCCTTGGTCAGTTTTGGACGGATGTTTTTAAAACCCTGTCCACAATCTTCAGAGTAGAAGTAACACCTAGCCCTCTCCTTGCTCTGTTTGGTATCAGTGGTGAAGAGTTACCTCTATCAGCCTCCAAAAGACAAGCACTGGCTTTTTGTTCCTTGTTAGCAAGGCGTGCAATTCTAATAAGATGGAAGGGTGCTGCCCTTCCAACTCATAAACAGTGGTTATATGACCTTTTGTCATGCTTGAAACTAGAAAAAATAAGGTGTTCTCTTCAGCACTCTACTGAGAAATTTAATAAAATATGGGGGCTTTTTCTTGATACATTCCAAAATATACAATAATATTTCAGGTGAATTCTGTTTTATTTTTTTTGTGCTCTCTGTTTTTGTCAGGTTTAAAGATGTAGTGTGTGGACATAGGGCAGTGACCTGGATAGGAGTGAATGGGATTAATTTTTAAAGAATTTTTGTTTGCGTTTATGTATGTTGTTTAAACAGACCATACGTATAACATTTTTTGTACCCACGCTTTCTTATTTGTATGTATAAAAGGAAAAAACTTCAATAAAAAAACAGTGATTAAAAACAACCCTGTAGTCACATTCAATGCTATTTTATTAGCAAACGCCTCAAAAGTTGCATTTATCACCAGTTCGAGAAGCTGTTTCAACCCAAAGACAACCTCTCTACTTCGTACCAAACACAAACTGAACTGCCAGAAGGAAACCCAAGATTTTGTTCATGAATAAGAAAAGATTCGGTAAATGACACATCTTTGTGTTTTAGCTTCATTTTCAACTGTGCTGGGCTCTTACTGACAATAATCAGCTATGGTTACAGAAACTTTGCTAACACTTACTGTGTCTATAAGATCATTTGTACATATTTATTTTCTTGAAATATATCAATAAAAATATTGTGATTTTTTTTTCTTAGTCACAAAAGCAGTCAAATGTATGATTTGGAGCACAGGTGATTCTTTTTCATGTGACTTTGAGGGCTGTTGGTCAGATCAGCACATGCTGGTTTTGTCTTGCTCAACACTTAGTGTGTCAGATTTATTTCTGGGGAAACGTTTCTGTTCTTATTAAACAGGACATGACTGTATTTCATTTGAAACAGCTGGCTACTTTCTGTGAGCCTTGCTGTTGTGTTGAGGTTTTACACACACATTTCTACTGAGAAAAACAAAATATTATTTCAGCAGGTTTAAATTATCCTTTTTGTCTTTCAGACAAAATATAAAATTTTCTAGTACCGGTAGTTGTTGTACATCTGAGTTCTTATTTTCTGCTTCTGAATGTTGTCCAGCTGAGGCCCAGCCTCAAGCAGACCACATGCTAGCACATCCATTGGTCACCACTGGGTGTCACCAAATTCTTTTCAAGAGGCAATCTAGTGTTGACATAAAAACAACTACAACAAAAACAAACAAAAAACAGTTTAACAGCATTTGTGAGAAGGAAATTTAATTTGTCTCACTTAAATCGTGCATCATGATCTGTACACGAGGTGATTTACAGAGATCAGAGTTGTATAAAGGTACCGTGAAGGTGGCAACACAGCAACCTGCACCGTGAGGGCAAAACTCACAGAGGTGCCGATCTGATGCCATATATGGAGGCAAAGTAAAATAAATGCATCTCTCTTGTTTCCTTCTCTCCACTCTTTCCCTCTTTCGCGTGTCTGTCAGACAGAACTTCCAGAGAGGGGACATTGACTGAAACAGGTCCGAAAGGAAAAGTTGGCCTTTGTGAAGACTAGCAAAGTGTGCTGTTTTGGACCCTGTCAACATGATGCCGTGTATGTCTTGACTCATGGAAGTGTGTTTGAAGACATCTGAAGACAGACAGGTTGCTCAGGCTTTAACGTGCTCTGACCAAAGATAGAGGCACTGCTGAGGTGGCTGGACGGGGGGCTGAGGTCCAAGCCAATTCTGGGCTCTGGGGAGGGGTTGGACAGGTTTGTGCATTGGTGGTTCAGATTGTCTTTGGGGTCAGGGGTCATGGTGATGTGATTGTGCTTGGGTGTTGCACTGGAGTGAATGCCACTGTTGGTTAAATGTCGGTAAACAAAGAGGAAGGGAGCTGTCTCTGGGTGGCTGTGGAGCTCAGCCTTTATCTTCTGAGGGTGGGTGTCTGGATCCAGTTGCTGGCTGCTGCCCTCCATCTGCAGGAACAAGCCATAGTTCTCAGGGTCCAACACCTGGAACTTGAGGGCACACATCTGGCACACATCCTCCACTGTGGCATAAGGAGGGACCTGCAGCGTCTTTGCTGTGCAGCCACTGTCCAGCTCCTGCAGCGCCACTCGCAGGTAGTTCTAAGGGAAAGTCAGAAGAAATTATCAGATATGGCTGGGTTACACTGACCTTTAGATTAAAGCTTAACTTTGCAATGACTTTTATAATGATAAACCCTGGCACTAAAGTGTGGGTAAGCACAAAAGAAAATGTGTAAATTATTCATGGCCATAACAAGATAATTTAATGTACTGTCAGAGGAGAGGAGGAGGAGGAGCCCTGCATCTCTCCTGTTACGATAGTAAAAGGAGAGATGCAGGGTGACTTGACAAGCTGGTAAGGAAAACTGGTTCTGTGCTGGGAACAGAGCTGGAGTCCCTTACATTGGTGGCAGAGAAAAGGGTACTCAGTAAGCTACTATGAATCATGGACAATGCTGACCATCCTATGCATGGCGCAATCATGAAGCAGAGGAGCTCCTTCAGCGGTAGACTGCCGTCCAAGACCTGCTCCATGGACAGATTCAGGAAGTCCTTTGTCCCTCAAGCCATCAGACTGTTCAACTCCTCCCCGTACAGTAAAAATAGAGACTTGTAAATCTAAGATGCCCCAGACACTTATGTATGAGTATGTATGTATACATGTACATATGCATATGTATATACATATGCATATGTATATACATGTACAGTATATGTATATGTATGCTTAGATGTGTATGGGTATACAAATAAACACACATACACACACACACTCGGGGCGGCCGTGGCATAGTGGTAATGGCAGTCGTCCCCCGGTCGGAAGGTTGGCGGTTCGAATCCCGGTTCCCCACACCATGTGTCGTTGTGTCCTTGGGCAAGACACTTAACCCTGATTTGCTCCCGGTAGGACTGGAAAGCACCTTGCATGGTAGTCTGCTGCTACCGGTGTATGAATGTGTGTAGCACTTTGAGATTTTCACTAATGAAAAGTGCGTTATAAATTGAATTAATTATTATTATTACACTTCACATCAATGTGAAGAAGACAAAGGAGATGATTGTGGACTTCAGAAGGAACAAACACACCCACACCCCACTGAACATAAGAGGATCTGCAGTGGAAGGACAATATTAATATAATATTAATATTATTATTAATAATAATATTAATAAAACAACAATACCTCTTCTTGAACGGTTGTTATGAGGTGGTTAAATCGCTCGGTCATCATCAGGGCTTTAGCCCCAGGTCTTGTTGACAACATCAGTTTTAGTTGTTTCATAAAGTGATTAACTTTTTTTGTCTGAAGTGTTGACATGATGGATGTTGTAGTGGAGCTCACAAACTTTAAAGCCTGCAGTGCACATCAACAACATTCAGTCCAGAGCTTAAAAAACTCCTACAGCTTGTGTTATTGATCTGCACCTTTCTGATTTACCTGATGAAGTAGTTTTAATGCTGTGGATTGCAACAAGCTGCTTTTTTTGCTTTTAGAAGAGATGTTTACATTGGGATGACGTTATTTCAAGTCCGTTACAGAGTTAGACGTGTTGGAGGAAAAAAAATGTGTTGCAACTGCAGATCTAATCTTGTTGGTTCTCTCGTGGCGCAGCGCTCCTCTGCATGTCTGCACCAAACGTCCACTCCACACACAGCTTTGGACTCGCGCTCGTCAAACGTTCCTAATGAGACCGCAGCAAGAAGCTAACCTGCTAAAAGCTGCGCATGCATCAAGATAATAGCGCCGTGCAGCAACACGCCTATGAATTTTTAGTTGTGCACCGCATATATCCCCCGTTAAAATCGTTTAATGAGTGAAAAAATAATTGAAACGGTACGTAGGTGGACTGAACCGAACGTGACGTACCGAAACAGTTCGATACACCCACTTGTATTGTTACATGCCTAATTATATTTATACATATACATATATATACACACATATATATATACATAAACATATATATACACATATATATAATACATATACATATATATATACACACATATATATATATATATACATATATATACACACACATATATATACATATACATATA